>SRLM01000457.1:593870-779105 GCA_015708895.1 Populus ilicifolia
TTTTTATTAATTTTTTATTATATTATTTTATTAATATAAATAATATTAAAATGAATAAGCTTGAAATGGTTGACCCAATTTTTGTTTTCCCTTCGTACTTTTATAAATACGCCAAACAAGTCGGCCCCACAAGGTTTGAGTTTAGCCACACGAGATTGGCAGCAGATTGATGTTGTACGCTAACTCTGTGGCCAGCTGCCACCTCGGATGTTATAACAACCTTTTTCTTCGTATACTGCTGCACCAAATCAGCTTTAGAACTCATTGAAATCGAAGTATCAGGTTTAACAACTAATTTAGGGCAGCCGGATGTCAGCCAAGAGGTATATCTGTTAAGCTATAAATATTTGCGTTTGTGATTAATTTTTAAAGTATTTTTTATTTAAAAATATATTAAAATAATATATTTTTATTTTTTTAAAATTATTTTTGATATTAGTGTATTAAAATATTTTAAAATACTAAAAATATATTAATTTAAAAAAATAAAAAAATTATATTTTTCAAAAATATTTTCAAAATACAAAATAAAAGGATTCTAAAAGATTTACTTTACCATATTGGCAATGGTACAAAGCAGAGGGGATACCTGGTCTTTGAAGCCCCACTCTCTCATCTAGGATTTCTGCAGTGGTTTTTACCGTAGGAACAATTGCTCACCTTGTCAGCCATATGTCATATGGAGGCACAGTTTTGCATGGACCAAGCAGGCAAATTTGCTGAGTAGTTTTGTTCTTTCCCCAATGTAAGCAGCATGTTGACTGAAAAAGTTGGGATGAAATGCAAATTAGAGCTTCAAAATATATGAAAATGGAAAGGGAAAAGAGTGCTTTGTCAGTGATCTATACTAACTCTAACGACACTAGGTGTCTTTTACTACTATCTCAGTATTTTCAATCGAGACTATTGTAGTCAAATAAATTAAATCAGATGAAAAAAGGAGATGACATGAGGAAACAAATATCATCACAACTCTCTCCTATGAAATTCACTATTGTTAAACAGTCAGGTTTTTTTTTTTTGATTTTAAGTATCTAATTAATTTTTAAAATTTTAAAATTAACGATTATATAAAGATTTGTTACAATCAAGTTAGTAATTTTTAGATAATAAACACCAGTTAAACTATACTACTCAGATTTTGTTAAACAGTCAGTTGAAATGAAGAGATGTGGGTGCGCTACTGTCGTTTATCTGCTAAAGTCGCATTGCATCTCTCCCGTGATTTAGAACCAAGTCTTGCACATATGCAACAAGTTGAAAAGGTGAGATGATTGCTCCTGTTGCAGAGCATCATCAACTCATGGATCTCGTAAATGCAAGGCAATTCATGAATGGCGAGCACGCACAGTGGAAAAACTTAGAACCAAATTACTAGTTTGTGTTAAAAAAGGAAACGAAACCAACTAGAAACTAACCTTTGGACGTATACTTGTCATGAAATTGGCTGAAAGTTGTGATGTATGCCATGCCTCACCTTACTGGTTCGGGGCATTACGTATTAGAAGGTTCAGAAAGCTCTAAAGATCTTGGATCTACAACTAAATCTTTTTATATCTATCCACCAGGAATAGAAGCATTGTCTATAGTTTCCTCATTGAGACTTCTGTTCTCCTCACCTTTCAAAAGTTGAAGGCCCTGAATGACATTGGGGTCATCCCAAGCCATAAAGTGTAAAAAATATGTCAAACCAAATAAAGGAAAGCATCCGCCCAAAATCTTGTCGACGGAGACCTTTTTCAGTAATCTAAGTTTCACCACCGCTAACACAGATATTAGAGGATCCTTTAAGATCCGTGTAAAGATACACTTCTCCTACGATATCCATTTATTCGGAGATAACAATAAGAATAGTTGAGAGAGTTTCCTTAGCTAAGAACTGCGCGCGTCGATCGGGTATCTTTTAAAGCAATAACAAATAATTAACAAGTCGTGTTTAATCTCTAATTTAACCCAAAACAAAATTGTGGTATTTACGACGTGGGTTCAAACTTCAAAATATATTCTCTCTTCCACAACGACTGCATATGTTATCCACTATTCGCTCGAAGCTTGTAATGGAGCTAGGTAGCTAGCAGTATTGAGGGCTCTAGGTAAAGTCTGCAAGCCCTATTTTGTTCGATTTCCGTAGTCCAAATAGTGACCTTAAAACCTCAGAAACCTGTCACTCAAGTTTACAAAACAGTTCTATATATCACAGATCAACCCGAGACTTCGCTAGTCCTCAAAATAGCTCTTCTTCAATGGGGTATTTTCTTTTCGTATTTCTTACAGCTTGGTCTATGGCTCCTCTACGTGTGAATGGCAGATAGCTTTTGTACACTGTAGCCGTTCTGGAACAGAACTCACAGTACGGTATTCATTAGTCTTTGTCTCTATGCTTGCATGTGTGTAGAGGTAGAGGTAGAGGTAGAGCTAGGATAGGATTTATTGTAGGGTGATGGGTCCCATATGAAGGAGAACTTGCAAGCTGTGCACTTTTATTCAGGCCCCCAATTATTGAATTGAACCAGGTCTCTAAACTACAAATTCTTGCAATTTTTACCACCCAATTCTCATTCAACTAATCCCCACTTATAATCTATGAAAAAATCAACAAATTTTGTTAATGTTTGATGCCCACGTGTGATTATGTATTATGTATTTTTTTTTGAATGAGATCATATATAATTTATTGATAATAAAAAGTTTGCAAGATGAGGATGAGGAATATATATATATATATATATATATATATATATATATAGACACACACATGAATTTGCGGATATCATGATTTTTAGAGTAAAAGGTACTAATTTATTGTGAGAAAATTTGAGAAACATGAGAGTAATATGGGATCCATTTATATGTTATTGTAGAGATGAAAAATGGCTTTATAAGAAAAACTAATTTAATTGACATTCTTTTATAATAAACTAACTGACATCTAATACATACAAAACCGTTTAGTCTATCTTGATTAAATTGCCAACGAGAGTACGTAGCTTAACTAGCAGTAGGGTATCTCTCCCCTTAAGAGGTGTTCGAGCCTCTCCTTTCTGATATATATATTTTTTTAATTGGGCAAGGAATTGTTCATTTTAATAGATGATTTTAATTCCAATAGACCAAACAAAAAACATTATGCACAATGAATGAACATTGACAACATTTCTTCCTCCATTGTCCTGGATCAAGTAAAAAAGTAAAAGCAGAGGAAAGAAAGAAAAACCTTAGAGATTGTTCTTAAGCAAATTAATGCTTCTTTTTTCTTTTTTTCTTTTTTTTATAGGAAAACTCGAGTTAAAAAAAGATAATCCAAAAATTTATATATAAATACAATATTTCTCCTTCTAAAAAATTAAAAAAACTAAGTTTAATTTTTTAAATTTGTACTGAGTTTGAAAAGTACATTTTAAAGTTTTTTCATAATTTTTCAATACATGGTTTCTAGCGTTTCCTAAAACATAATAATAATATAACCAATACATTTTTTTCTTTTATATACAAGAAATTTTTAGCAATGTAAAAATTTAAATTAATTTTTTTATATTTTTATATCTAGATAGTGTCATAAATTTAATTTTTATTATAAATATAATATTTTTTATTTACCAAATAGCTTTTTCATGATGGTTTTTAATTTGAATGAAACACAATTAATATTTTCAAATTAGATTACCATGAATACTAATATTAAGATGACTTTTTATGAAAAATAGTTATAATCTTCATGTATTTTTTTATTGAAATTAAAAATGTTTTATTTTCAAAAAATAAACATATATTTTTTAATTTTTCTTTGAAAAAATAAAATAGATAATAAAAAAATAGTTTTCTCTTGACCAAACCAACGTCTAATGAAAGCTATAGAAACAAAAATGAAAATAGAGAAGGAACAATGTAACTCTACGATAGCAAATTTTAGCACCTTTGTCCTAGCGTCAGCGTTGAATGTTACTTCCATTTATGTCCATCGGCTCAACTCTTCTCTTGGAACTTAATTATATATTTATTGTATTCTAGAGACGCCCCCATGATGGGAAATTAATGCAATTACCTACGTAAATATAACCAAGCAATAAGACATGGTCTCTTTGCCGATGATTCAGAACATTGTATTCTATAAATTTTGTCACAAGTCTCAGATCGACTGCAAAGATTCCAGTGAAATTGCCAAAGAAATTAATAATGAAATTGCCTTTCCATCGGTGAATGTGTGGGTGTTTTCACAAAAATTCTATGGTTAGTTTTTATAATTCTCGACTCTACCATTCTTGTATAAATACACAACAACAACCAATTAATTAACAAACCATAACCACAATTCACATAATAAAAACACATATCCCAAATAAAATATATTAATATAAAGCTCACATTTCATTAAAATTCCTAAGATTCTAAACTAGAAGGTCCAAAAAAAGGAGAAAATGTATACTCATAGTTGCACTCTTCTTAGCAAAATGCATCAAGTTTCATGTTGAAGTTTTGCTCTCATTTTCGCTATTAGTTCTTCTCTGATTTTTGTTTCCATGTTTTGCATGTTAATAAGCAATTGCTCTTGAGCCCTTTTCCGGACCATTTCATCAAAGTTCTATAATACATTGCTTGAGCTGAAATGTGATATACCTATGGTTGAAACAATTCAATCCACTCTTGTTTCGATCTCTAGTCGATACTACAAACATATCATAAACCTAATTTATGTTCGGTTCATCACTTGCAGCACCCTCCGATTACAGTTAAGGATCATGAAAAAGATGAGTAAAGGTATCTTTACTAAATTTTATAGTTAAGCTAGCGTTACATGTCTCCTGCAAAAAAAAAAAAAATTATATTAGTTTTTTTATATGATAAAAAAATTCAATTACATTTCATATTAATGATAAAAATAAACATTATTACAAGGATGATAACTATAAAGAGATTTACAACGAATACTTCCACTCTTATATTAACAAACTTTTCCCTATATCCGCCTTTTTAATACGAGTTCCTAAGCTATTTTTCCTACAGGTTAAGTAGTTTATTAAAAGTCTCACATATAAACACTTAAATGCAACTTCAAGAAAAAAATAATATTACAACAAGCTCCTA
Source organism: Populus ilicifolia (assembly GCA_015708895.1). Taxonomy (NCBI): domain Eukaryota; kingdom Viridiplantae; phylum Streptophyta; class Magnoliopsida; order Malpighiales; family Salicaceae; genus Populus; species Populus ilicifolia. The sequence continues at coordinate 598,953 of SRLM01000457.1, forward strand.
TTAGGTATTTTGCATAATTGCCAAATAGAACCGTTTGTCTGTTGAGTTCGCTCAGAAGACCATGAGATTTATTTTTTTTGTATTTTATATACTAGATTGGGAATGTCTTCTAAGAATGTATGATTCCATAAATTGTTGAAATAATGCCAATTACTCTTTATCACATGTCTTAGTTTAGATCTTTTTCACCTCTCAAGGTCATCAAATTTGGCCTTTTGAATTACTTTTTTGTTGGCATTGACACAGAAATAAGGTAACTTATAATAAAATACGAGTCTTCAATAATATAGTATTAGTTGATTTGAACAAAAATAAATAAAAGAATTTAAGTTTATAACAATATAACGTTAGTTGATTTAAATTTATCTAGTTCTATTATGGTTTTCCCATACTTTCTTGACAAGCGCTTTCGTCTCACAAAAAAATTTCTTAATTGATTTTATGCATTAATTAGTTATAAAATTTTAGAAATTAGTAATATTATTTAATTATCTAACTTTGAGCTGATTTGTGAGTGAGGACGTCTAGTTTTTGGATTTAATAAGAGGACGGAGGGCTGTTTCTGCTACTATTTTAATGAATAAAAAGAATAAGCAGGGGAGAAAAGGGGAACTATCAAGTCTTAAATCATATTAAAACTGCTAATGGAATTTCAATCGATAAACTTACACTTCAACGATGCTAATAAATTTTTTGATGAATAGTTATCAAATATTTGCTGTTGGCATTTCTGTTATTGTTTTTTAATTTTCTAGTGGTGAAAAGAGTTGTTTAGAAATAGAGTAATATATATATATATATATATATAAAGTCAAGAAAGGAAAAAATGAGCTTTCTATTAAAATACAATATTCTCCATCCCAAATTTGCTTAGAGTTTGACAAACACATTTAAGATTTTTTTTATATTTTCATATTTAGTTAGTTTTATTAATTTAATATTATATATATAGTTTACAACGTAGTTTTTTCATGCTAGTTTTTAATTTAAATGAAATGAAATGAAATTAATATTTTATTGTTAGATTATCATGAATATAAAATATTAATATGAATGTTATAAATTATGGTTTTATGTTGTAATTTTGATGTATCTCTCTTTTTTTTCAATGAAAAGATTTGTTTTCATTTTTAACAAATTTTTAATAGAAATGAAAAACTAAAAAAAAAACCATAAATGGAAAAACAGTTTTTTGTTTTTGTAACTGAGCATATCTTGAGAACTTATTCTTTTTTTAACATTAAATTGTTTTCAAGATTTTGAATAGAACCCTGAATTTGTGGATTTGTCCCTGCCCCTCTGTGAAAATTTAGATGTGACATGCTCAATGGGGCTTACATACGGAAGAACATAGAAATTATATCAATAAAGATTATGCCTATAAACGCACCCGATTTCACATTATACATGTAAATTATTGAAAAATATTATTCAATTTCTGGCTAGAACTCAATGGTAAGTGCTAGTCATGGTGTTAAAGATTCTTTACATATGGATTAATGTGGCTTGGAAAGGACGTTTAACAAAGAGATTAAATGAAGGAAACCATCAAGAGGGAAAAGAACAAGAAACAGAGAAGAAAACAATGGCCTTGTTAGCCAAAGAGGAATGTAAAAATTAAAGCATTTTGTTTTTTAAAAAAATTAATTTTTTTATCTTAATATAGTAATATTAAAAATAATTTTTTATAAAATAAAATATTATTATTTTAAAATATTTTTCAACAAAAAAAGAACTTTAAAAACAATCTTTAACACTCTTCCCCACACACACACACCTGTCGTCTTGTGGAAAATGTTAGATAAATGGATTACGTTGTCCCTTATTAGTTCAATCATTATACCCCCATCATATCATTGCCAAATCTTTTCCTTCTGTACACAACAGCACGACGTGATATGATACCCAGAAAAACCCTAGCTCAAGCACTACTGTAGCGTAGGGTGCACCAACACTAACTTCGCTTAACCAATCATTTCAAGCCAAGGGTCCCACTGTCCATAACTCACTTTCTAAACTCTCCTCGCAACTGTCTAGAACACCACCATACGATCATGAATCATGATCTTGTTGCTCTTTGCTGGTAGTTGAAACTTTTGGGTTCTATTGAAGAGAGACAATCGTGAAGTTAAACTAAGGTTGGACGTTATTATATAGTATTAGCAGTCCTAAATTACCATAGCATAAACATTATTAGAAAAATCAATAAAGCAACACAATCACCTACTAATTAAGTACTTTGCATGACAAGTGTTAAGTTTACAAATACTAAAAGCTTTCAATAAACAAGTGCCCATCAAGAAGACACAGGAGGAAGCACGTAAAATAGTAATAATTAATCAGTGGTGGTACCTAAGTGGAATATCATAAGAAGACTAGGATTACTTGAGGCAGCAAACTAAAGAGGGATGTTGTTCAGAGACTTTAATAATCTTGTTGCTGGCCATTGTAGGAGTAGAGGCTAAGCTCCAAGGAAGTACGAGAAGTAGTGGCATTGCCATAATCATCAGAGCCATACCAGCTACTGTAATAAACGTCTGGGTTAATGTTGTTGATGTTGAAAGAGGTACTGATGTCCTCGCCATGCATGGGAAATAGAGGAAGAGTCTCTATCTTTTCAGCGGCTTCCTGGTCTTGATCAAATACAGTATGGGAAGAACTGTAAGGGTTAATGCCACCCCTTGATCCATAGTTAATGTTGTTCATGGAATCACCACCAGCTGGTACTGAACAGTCCTAATGAAGCAAATAAAAAAAAAGGATTAATTAGGAGAAATTAAAGCCATTTGAGAGGGGGGGGGGAAAAGAGTATTTTTGCAGTCCTTTTCTAGTCTTGTGTTTTTTGTCACAAGTCCTGTTTATTGGAGAGGAAAATGGCATGCTTAATTCAAAGAAAAAGGAACTGTGCTGTTCCAATTATTTTGCGAGGCCACAAAAGTTTCTGCCCTTTCTGTAGATGTTATTAAGAAACTTTTTTAAAGCGAAAATCTTTCTATTTCGTCTATGCCTTTGTGATTGGAGTATTAAGGCAAGATCTGAGTGGATGTTAGTATAAAGGTACCTAAAAATTCACACAACATACAGTATTCCACATGGGTGTAACTTTTATGTTGATTTCTTGCCATTTTAATACTTACTAGCAAAAGCATATACAAGTACACCAACTTCAGCATAATCGAAAGATCTTATCAGTGGCATAAAGTCACTAACATTTTCTGGGTCATCATTTCTTACCCAATTTTTTTTCTCTTGCATGTTTACAGATCCATATCCATAGTTATCTGCTTGCCCAACGGTAACCATACCCGTATTTGAAGATGAAGAAGCAGAAGAAAACCCTGAAAATTATTGTCAACACAAGACGCATAAAATAAACAAAAACTCAAGTCTAGCTAGCTAGCCAAATAGCACCGCAACGAAAAGAAAAAAGATACAGTTTAGAGAGGGAAATAACAACCAGGATTATTATTGCTACCGGAGTACTTGTATGAGTAATAATCTTCAGGTTTCAAGGTAGTTCTTTGTTGCGTGGGGACATCATTGGTGAACCTTTTCTTCTGCCTCTCACGAGCTTTATGGTTCTGAAACCAATAAAAGACATTCTTGCCTTCAATCTTGCCGTACTTTCTAAGCCTAGCAGAGATCTGCTGAATCTCAGCTCCATTTGGGGACCTAACACCTTTGATGTAGTACAGTTCCTTCAATATTCTTATCTGGTCAGTAGTGGGAGTCCACCTTGTACTGGTTTGCCTGCAAATAAAGTTTCCTTTGGCACCACCATTATTATCCTCATTTGGTTGTTGTTGGTTTTGGTGTTGTTGTTGTTGAGGATCCATGATGGATTGAGAAATCACCAAAATAAAAACAAAGGGAAGAGAACAAAAAAGCTAGAAGAGAGAAAGAGCAAGGGATATAATTAGAGGTGGGGTAGGCGTGTGTGGGAGAGAGAGTTGTGCATGAAATAGTTAAGAGGCCGGGGTGGGGGATTATATGACCTTGTGGGCTATAAAAAGGGACTTTCCAAGAGAGGGCTAAGATGCACATGGGGATGAAGAGATGGAAGAGAGGATTTCAGAGAAATATCTGATAGAGAAGGACTGAAGTTGACAGTGAAGTGTTCATATGAAAGGAAGGGACAAATAAGAGCTTAGAAAAAAGAAAAAAAGTGGGGGAGGGGGTATCAGTGGAATTACTTGGATCAAAAGGCATGACGAGGTACGTATGATATAATTAAAGCTAGCCAGCTTCGTTGAGAGAGAGAGGTAGGGGGAGAGAGTACTGTGTATGAAATGTAGAAAATGAGGCATGAAGTGATATATTGGAAAGGAAGGAACGAGTGAGTGAGGCTTGTGAATGAATGAATGAAAGTCATAAAATGATGTGGTGTATGTGATTTTGAGCTCATGCATGGTGGAGGTTGCTAGGTTATTCTTTTAATGATGATATATGATCCTCCTCTTTTACCAGGCCAGAAGATAAATATTCTTCGTACTTAAGGGCTCTGTTATGGGCGAAATTGTAAATGTCTTAATTTGAACCGTTCAATTTCAATGGGGCCAGGCGAACGGAAATAATGCATGGCCATACATGCAAGGAAAAAGGAGGTGTTCATATCTTAGCCTACTAGGATCTATCTACATGTCACAATCTTTCTATTAGTGCTTCTATATGTCCTTGCTTTTATTACCTTTGTCTTAAGATCATATCCTCTGCAAGAATTCCAGCAGGAACTTAAGCATCTAACCTGGCTTAACATAGCCTTGCGGACTGCCTAGGTAGCCAGGGGACCGCCCTGAGTTGTGTACTGATGTTCAAGTAAAAACAATTACTCTGAGTTAGCTAGTACAACCTGATCATAATAACATTTGATAGTGAGGGTCGTGTGTGTGTGTGTCTATGCAATAAAAGAAAGAGCTCGATCGGCCGGCCATTGCAAATACTAAACCTTCAGAGACTTCTCAACGCTGAAAAGGATGTTCTAGCTAGGGCAGTAGTTGGAACATAACCATAATAGCTGTCTGTTTGAATCTCTTTTGATTGCGGGGACATCATAAAATCTCTCCTTCCATGCATCTTTCCTTCAGCCCCCTCCTTGATGAAGTATTCTCGAAGCTATAAAATCCTTTCTAATGAATAGCATGCATGCCGTGTAATATAAATGGTCAAAGAAACCACGGACTCTGAAGGAAGATCTGATGAATTTTGCAGCACTATAAGAGCACACTAGCATTTCAAATAGAATTCATAATCTTTACAGGCAACATTCAAGGTGCAGTCTAATTCAAATCATATTTCTATGAATGGCCTTTTTTTTCTGTTTAGATGCACGTGATTCTGGCATGGAACCATGAACACCAATTTTCTCAGCTAAGCCTCAAGCTATAATTAGAGCAGCTGGTTTGTTGTATATCCCATTAGGACCCTAGGTTGGAGATTGTTTTTTGTAGTGTTTTTTTCGTCTGAAATTATATTAAAATAATATATTTTTTAAATATTATTACATGAAAACAATACAAAAACATTGAAAAAACAATTTAAAATATAAAAAAACTTCAAATTTTAATAGAAAAACATGCTGAATATCAATGTCAAACCGGCTAATCATGCATAACCGAGAAATTGAATGTGAACAAGGACGTGAAGCAACAACATCAAATACAGTAACAAGTGAAGGTACATATACTAGCTACTAAACAATAATGGCAGGAATTGGGTTCAAAAAAATTTCACCATCACCATAGCTGCAGTCCTTTAGACTACGGATCAGCACGCCTTCCAATAATAAATGTAGCAAGACCACTAAAGAAGGTGAGAGAGGTGTCTGGGGTTTCATGGAAAGAGACCATCATCGAAACCTCTATCATTCTTCCTTGTGTTTTCTTTCCCAAAAATAACTGAAATTCAGCATAAATATTCGTAGCGCATGAGGCAATGTGTGTCATCCTGTCATCTCCTTTTCTCTTGCGAGAATGAGACGCTTCTTCACCAGGGAAAGTTCAATCCCACGCATATACATTACAAAAGGGTGCATGAAATGATTATCATTCTGACTACAGTAAGTACCATGCAGTCATGTCGCCTGACATTATAATACCTGCACATATTTTTATTTTTTTTTTACTTTTTTTTATTGGTGTCATTTTTATACTGCACCCATGATAAAACAAAAACAAATTCTTCCATGGAATCAAATATTACTGCATCATTTAGTGTCATCAAATGAATAATCATGTGTACGTGTTTTCTTGAAATTAACCGAGAAATGGTGATGATTATGATAAATAAATAGAATAGAGTGGTCTTAATTTAACTCTATAATCATTGCAACTCACGCCTATGTTGCACCGTGGACGCACGGCTATCCATTCATGATTAGTGTAATTAACAAAATAACTAAAAGGATGGTGTGCCCCACCTGAAAAATGATATTCATTTTAATAATATTTTTTTAATTTTTTTAAATATTTATCTATATATAATTTTTTTAATTTTATCATTTAGTATTTATCATTTAATATTACATACATTAAAAATTAAATTTTATAATTTATTATAATTTACTTTCTAGTTGGTTAACTTGGTCTTATAATTAGTGTTGCGGATTTAACATGTTAATTTGATTCACTAATTTTTTAATATTTTATCATTTAATATTAAGTGGAATATTAATGAAGCTTTATGATATATTTTAATTTATTTTTTATAAGTTTATCTTAGTTTTATGATTTAAATCATGGATTTGATGAATTATTTTGGTTGACTCGAGTTTTTTTTAATTGATATTTTTCTAATCTTATAACCGGAATTATGTATTTTATAAGTTATAAGGAATAAACTCAAGTAATTTATATCATATATGAAATGAAATATATAATTTTATTGATTAAGATGGAAACATTTGTCGGAATGAGATACTATGCAATGATATAATAAACTAAAGATCGAAGACTATAAGAAATATATTGAAGACTTATTCAATTAAATAGAGATAAATGGAGTTATTTACTCCCTCTCTTCTTCTTTTTTTTTCTTCTATTCGTGTACATATAATGATATTTTAAATCTCACCTAATTAGCTATTTTTATTTTTATTATTTTATTTTATTTTATTTTATAATTTCTTCATAGGAAATAAAAATGAGAAAAACTATATATATGGTTATTTCAAACACTTCCTCTCGTTTTGGAGATAACTAACTTTCCCACAAATTTGTAACATAAGCTTATGAAAGCACTTGTCGGAGTAAAATTTATGAGTGTAAATACCGAAATAGAAAAAAAATTCACAAGGTACAAGTATTTCATAAGTTGTTATCCCTAAAACAAATATGGACAAGGACACGGGGAGTTAAATGTAATTTCAGCATTTTGGTAACCAAACTAACATTGTTACTTGATTGATCAAATTTTGTGAGCACAAGTGTTATCAAATTTTAAAAAATGCAATTATTTCATACGCAATTATCTCTATAGAAAGTCAGTTCAATTTAAAACAAAATAAATGACTATTTAAATAATAAATAAATAGCATAATTATCATCTCATATGATTTTTAGTTCAACTAAACAACTTCACAACCAAAAAAAAGTAAAAGAATAAAAGTTAGTAACAACTTACATGATAATTGCATAAGAAAAGGATGTAAATGTTGTTAGCGGTTTTTTCACCATGAAGAAAAATCTTAACGACAAACTAAAAAGTTTATGCGTTGGTTTAATATTATAAATTGAAAATTATATGTACCATTAAATAATAATAAATTTGTTAATAAAAATCTAGGATAACAATTTTATTTTTTATAGAAAAAAGGCTATACATTTGTTTCACTTTGAAATAACTCAGTGTTAAAATTTATTTTTAACATCGTGAGAGTATCATATAAAATGAATCAAAATAAAATAGCAAACATAATCTTAGATCAACTTAATATTAGATTGTGTTTTAAGAAACAAAGAAAAATTAAAGAAAAAAAACATTGTGAGTAATTATTGCAACCCACATTAGAGTGCATGTTTATTTTATTTTGCAGTTTCATCTTTTTTATAATATTTTTTTCATCTCACATTGCATTACATTTTATAATTTCAAACATCATTTCATGGTTTACCAAAAGTCAATTTAAAAAAACCAAAATGCAATTGTTAAATGGAAAGAAAAATGACTTCATGAAAAAAAAAGGGAAATCAATAAAAAATATATATATAAATGAAAATAAATGTAATTTATATAATGTTTGATAAGAGGCCATTGAAAAATTCAAAAATATAGAATATGAATATTTTTAATGTAATGTTCATAATAGAAAAGCATTTATCACTTTAATATTTTTTATTTAAATTTAAATCATTAAAAGTTGTACTCATACTTATATTAATTACCATCCTATAAAATAAAAATAGATTTTAAAAGTAGATCCACATCACAAGAACATTACTATTATTAACATATATTAAAGTCTTATAGCAATGAATAGTGAAATGTCAAGGTCTTTTACACTTTGTCCCTAAAATAAGGTTTTTATATTTTGATCTTTATATTTTTTAAGGATTTTTTTAAATTTTAAATTTAGTTTTTTTTTTAAATTACATCTTTTAATATTAGATTTACTAGTTATTAGAATTTATAATTTATTTTGATTTTTTTTCTATAGAGGTATCCCTTCTTATGACTCAGATGATGAGTTTTGTATGTTAACTATATTAACTCAAGTTATTTTTCTCAACTTTATCTTTCAACATTAAGTTGATTGATCTTCATAATTTTTTTGTTTGTTTTCTATAAGATTATCATGATCTCATGACTAGGGTTATGAGTTTTGCGAGTTAGTTAGATTGACTTAGTTTTTTATTATTTTTTCATTGATTTTTTTTTAATTTCATCCTTCGATATTGGTTTGATTGAGAATTATAATTTATATTTTTAATTTCTTTTCTATAGAGTTATCTCAATCTCTAGACATAGGTTTCACAAGTTAACCCATATTGATTTAAGTTATTTTTTTCCTTTTTATTTGATTATTTTTTAATTTAATCATTCAATATTGAGTTGATTGAGAATTAAGTTTTATAAATTTTGTTATTTGTTTTATATGAGGTTGTCATGATTTTATGATTTAGTTCGTAGGTTAGGCTAGTTTTTTGCTATTTTTAGTTGAATTTTTTTCAATTTCATCCTTTAATATTAGATTAATTTGAAAGTATGCTTAATAATTTATTTTAATTTATGTTCTATGAGGTTATCTTGGTTTTATGATCTAGGGCATTGTTTTGGTCAATTAACTCTAGTGGTTTTTTTTTATTGTTTTAATTATTATTTTTTAAAATTTCACTGTTCAACATTAAATTAAATAATAATTAAATTTCATAAATTATTTTAATTTATTTTTTATGGTGTCATCCCAATCTTATGACCCATGTTTAACATGTTCAGTTGCACTCAACTCATTTTTTAGTTAAATTTTATTTTCAATTTCAATCTTTAATATAAGATTGATTGAGAATTAAATGTAATAATATTTTTGTATTTGCTTACTATAGGGTTATTAGGATCTCATAACTTGATTAGTAGATTTGATAGGTTAAACCAAATTAATTTGAGTCAAATTATGTTGTTATTTCAATATTTAGAAAAAGATACCATCTAATTTTTTTTTTGTCAAACTACAATTTTATCAATTTTTTGAGTTATTTTTTAATATGTCAAGTTCATTAAGTCACATCATGTCAATCCCCATATAGTTTATAAATATTTTCTTGTGTAAAAAAAAAAAACATTGACACACATCATAAAGCAAGAATTCATTTAGTTACTATATACAAAACATGAAGCAAAATATCACATATTTTTTCTTTAAAATAATTTTTCATGTAATAAACCAATTTAAATGATACACATGAAATTCATAAAATGATTTTGTTAATATTATTATTTCAATTAGCATATGTAATGATGATGGTTTTCAATTCTTAGAGTGCCATTTAATTTCCTTCAATGGGTGTGTTTGAGATAGAGATGTGGTTATCTTTTTAGGTATAACCCTTTTAATGTATAAACTACACCTTACTAAAAGAAAAAAATAAATAAAAAAATACATACTTTTTATTGTTTATTCCATGGGCCCATCAATAAAATCCAATCACACCTCACCACACTTGACACACACTCCATCCTTTTAATTAGATTTACACGTGCAATTTCTTTGTGCCATATAGATAAATTTAAAGGCATGGATTTTAGTCATAGACACTTTTTATCTGCAATACATGATTTACTAGTAAGTTATTAGAAATATACACACATACACTACATGAGATTTTTATATCAAGTTCTTTTTGTTTCTTATAAACTTGCTTTGGAATTTTCATTATATTATATGCTGCAAACCTAAAATAAATAATGGAGAGGTAATAATTTTTTTTTAAGGAAAACTACTATTTCTTGTGAAGAATTTGGAGATTAAATGGTATTTATCTTATTCTTATCTTATGAATGACACAAATATCTATGGAAAAGAGGTTGCAATATTCATGTTATCTCTTTCCACGATGTTAGCCTAAATACAAGTATAGTAAAAAATCAATCCTTAAACACATGTCTTTAAAAATTATCCTTAACTACCATCATTAATCTAGGCAAAAAACAATAAGTTAATAATAATGACATATATACATAGGATATATAAATAAGATGTTCTCCAATACTCTAATTTAATTTGGATAAGAAGGATTGATGAATCCAAATAGGCTCAATAAATAGTAAAGTTATATAAAAGACAAAACTTTAGTGAACACATTAGCTAACTAATCATAAATACATATATATTAAGTGTGAATAAGCTTACACTGAACTTGTTGACAAATATATTAACAAACAACTTCAATGTGTTTTGTAAATTCATGTCACACTAGGTTAGAGGCAATATGCATGGCTTCTTCATTATCACAAAAAAAATATTATTGAAGTAATAATTGTAAAACTCAAATATATAAGAAGACTTTTGAGCCAAGTTAGTTCACATGTCATCATCTTTTAGTAAATCAACAATATATTTATGTTGACTAAGAAATAATCCTTTGCTAAAAGTTGTCATTTCAATTCCTAGAAAGTATTTCAAATAATCAAGATCCTTAATAAAAAATTATTGTTAAAGAACTTCTTTTAGTTGAGCAATAAAGTCAACATTATTTGTAGTGATAATGAGGTCATCCATATAAATAAGCGAAATCAATTTGTCAATTATATCGAGTTGAACAAATAATGAAAAATCAGTCAAAATTCTAGTTAAACTAAGAAGCAGTAGCACTTGAACTTTGCTTCAACCCATAGATAAATTTATAAAGTTGACATACCAAATTAGAATCTCTACTTTAAGAATGTCCTCGAGAAAATTTAATAAACACTTCTTAAGATCTCTATGTAAAAACAGATTTTTTACATCCATTTGAGATAATGACCATCCATATATGATAACAACAAATAATAAAACTCTTATAGTAGTCATCTTAAAAATTAGAATGAATGTCTCTTTATAGTTGACAATAAATTTATGAGTAAAGCCTTGAGGTACAAGACTTGCTTCATATCGATCAACTGAATTATCAAAGTTAAACTTTGTTTTAAACACCTAATGATTTCCAACTGAATATTTACCTTTAAGGAGAGGAATTACGCTCTTTGTGCTATTTTTAGCAAAAGTTATCAACTCTTCATCTAATCACTATCATATAACTTCTTCTTGGAAATTTTTAGGCTTATGAACATTCGATATGGTTATGAAGAAAGCTATATGCAAAAAAGACAGTCAATGATAAGTTAAGAAATTAGCAACTAGATACCTAACAATGTAAATAACATAATCTTGCAATTTTATTAATGAGTCCATCAAGGATTTCATCAAGGATGTGGCAATTTATTACGGGAACTATAAGATTCCTGCACATTGAATTCATTAGAAAGGTCCTAGAATATAGATTTGTCAATGTAATGATATTCATTATAAGGAACTGCTATAGTGTGTGGACTTCTCGAGGAGTCAAAAGTAGGGATAGTAAGCAAACCAATAGAATCAACATTCGATAAAAGAAATAACTTTGTCAATATCTTCCCTTAATTTCATCCCAAAACATAAAGCGTAACAGAATCATAACATTTATCACTTTTTTTATGAATAGCCTAGGAAAATGCATATATTTTCTCTAGAATCAAGCTTGTCACGATAAGTTTCCAATAAATGCACAAAACATATGCAACCAAATATCTTAAGGTGAGACAAATTAAAATCCAGCACTCAGTTGAGTAAGCGATTGACAATATAAGTAGCAGTAATAACTTTATAGAAAATAACATAGTTTAGAACATTTATTTGAAGCATAATGACTTAATTTTTTTCTAGTAAAAAATGATTTTTATGTTCTATAATCCTATTTTGTTGAGTTATGTCAACACAGTTAATTTGATGTACTATGTCATTAGAACTCAAATATTATGTCATGTCATTTGTCATTTATTTAGTGTCATTATTAGATCGAGGAATTTTAATAAGGGCTGAAAATTAAACAGTAACCAACATGTGAAAATCTTTAAAACATCTAAATATTTTTTCACTCTTAGTTTTCAATAAGTAAACCCAAATAACCCTAAAGAAATCATTAGTAAAGATTACAATATAATTAAAACCATTAATAGAAGTATAAAAAGGACTACAAACATCTAAATACGCAAGTTTAAATGTATGGGTAGGTCGAGATAATAATAAAGTAAAAGAAAGTCTCAATGTCTTGGAAAAAAACTCATAATTGAGAGATTCTTAATCAAAACCTAATTTATTTTGCTAAAAACAAACTTTAAAGGATGTGTTAGATGAAAATGCCATACAAGATGTGTATGTAATGGAGTGAAAGTAGTTTAAAAACCCTTAAAACTCGAGAATAAAGGGAGAAATAATAAAGATCATGAAAATAAGATCCTTCACTGTCATCTTCTTAGTGACGAGATTTTGAAAGATAACCTTGTAAAGAGTAAATATAACTTCACAATTTAAAGAAAATGTTAACTTATGGACAAAAAGCAACTACAATGGAAAAGAAAAGAAAAGAAGGAACATATATAACATCTTACCCTACTTTATCCAAAACAAGTTTAATTTTGCCCTTACCCTTTACAAGAGCACCCTTTCCATTAGTTATAGAGATAAAAGTAAGAATGAAAAATTGTTCAAGAGCATAAATGTTAGTTAGTTTATTGATATATGATCTGTGACACCAAAATAATTAACCCAAAGATCATGCAAAATATTGAGTTCTAATATAGTCATAAAAGCAAGCATAATATCTTAGCTAGTTTCTAGATCTACATCAACTAAAAAACCAATAAAATGATTGAGAAGTGCTACAAATGATCATATCCTTAACTGGCAACTCCATCTTGAATCTTTCCCTGGTTGTGCTTATCCTATAAATAGTTTGCAAAATCATTTAATAATGTAATAAAATTATAGTGAAGTTTTCAGTAGAATAAATAATCAGATGAGCTTTATGTCCAGTGACTTGTCTTTTATATTCCTTCTGATCCTATACAAATTTAGGTTTTATCTATAGGTGAGGAAGCCAATAATGATCAATTAGATTGCCAATATTATGACAATATTGACACTTCAAATTTAGTCATTTACCTTTACAAGGTTTTGCTTCAGAAGATGGACGATCAAGACAAACATGAACATCCGGGGTGTTAGGACTAATATTATGAATCATAATTTTTTGGTGGATTTCTTCACGTTGAATGATTGTACAAACACTTTTCAATAATGAAAATTCTGAATTTATCAAGATATGACTCTGCAAATCTTTAAAAACTAGGCTATGAAGATCTAAAAAATAAAATCCTTTTCTATTCTTATTTGCAAAATAAAAGCATCAATAGTATAGAGACAATCAATCTCTAGTGCACTTTAAAAACCTTTCGAACTTACCAATAACTATACAAACAACTTTCCATCTTGATGGAGATCAGTGATATCATGATGAATCTAAAAATATAGGTTGAATTGTTTTGGTTACCATACAAGTCATAAACAACATTCCAAAGATTTAAAGATAACTTTGAATAACTAAAATCCTTGACAAGATTACGGTCCATTGAGTTGAAAATCCAAGACATAACTAATTGATCCTTAGATAGCCAAGCTTTATATTCAGGTGAATTCACATTAGGAGATTTATAAAGTTGTTGATGAATCCCATCTTTGATACCCTAATAAGAGCAATAATGATAGTTATTAACCAAGGAAGGTAATTGAATTCATTTAGCAATACTAAACTTAACCTTTAAGAAATGTTGACATCACCATCAATTATATTTTTAAGAGGAGGAACCACCTTTGAACCTTCATTTGCAATATATTTTGGGTCTATTTGAGAATATGGTTATAGTTATTTTTCAAAGTGTTTTTTATATCAACATGTATCAAAATAATATTTTTTTTATTTTAAAAAAATTATTTTTGAAATCAGTATATCGAAACAATTCAAAACATGCAAAAAAAAATAATTTTTAGTAAAAAAATTAAAAAAATTTAATGCAATTTGCACTACATTCCCAAACATTCTTGAACTTGTTATCTTATGTGACATAACAAAATGTAAATGGAGGGGAAAGGATCACTGCCCTAATACCATGAAGGATTTAGAGATTAAACAATATTGTAGCTCTTTCTCATCTCATGAATGATAAAAGTATGTGTGAACGAGAGGGTACAATATTCATGCTGTTTCATTCCATGATGTTGGCTTAATTCATGCCTAGTCAATTATAATCCTAAAAACGTCTTTACAAATTATCCTTAATTACCATCACTGATCTAGGCTACAAATAAGCTAATAGCAGTGAAGGATATTCTCCGATACTTGTTTCTGGCTCTGGATAATTTTGAGACACACATAAAGTCTCATTATTACATTGGCAATGAAATGTTTTAAGCAATTCTCTTGCATGTCAAGTATTTTGGTTATACTCCTTGAATTCAACTTGTAACAGTCTCATTACCTTTTTCTTACAATTCTGGCTGTTGCAGTCTTCTTTCTCACTCTCTTTTCGATAGTTCAACTTTTCAGATTGTGCTATTTGTTTGATTTTGACACTTCATGATGGGATTTTGCTCTCCTTATCATGCATTTACATTGGGTTCTGCTATCTCTGAAATGGGATGTGGGCATCGGTGTTTGTTTCTTGGTGCCAAATAATAGCCAGTGTCATTCTCTGTTGATCAACTTTTAGCCTTAGGCTTTTATTTGCTAGGGAAGGCTTATTTCACACACACACACACACACACGCACGCACACGCACAAAATCCTGAACTGCTTACCTCATAAGATGTGCCTTAGTAATGTGCAGCCGCAGTGGTACGCTTCCCTTTTTTTCGGGTAATCATCTCTTTGGCTCTTATTTTCTCCTCCCATATCTCTAAAGATAACATCACAATATCATTTCATATCTCTTAACCTCTCTTTCTAGCTGCTAGCAGTATCTCATTTCTCTTTCTTCTCCTTTCTGTCTTGTTAATTTCTATGAAAGAGACTGGCTACCACCTAGAGCAAACCCTAGCCACAACTTTTATACCTTCCTTCTCTCTCTTTGTTTCCCACCATTTTTTCATTGCGTTTTTGCATGCTAAAAACAAAAACGTTGGCTGTGAAAACTGCTTGTGTTTACGCTGTGTAGTTCTGTAGCTTAGGGATGGCTTACGGGTATAAGATTGGACCACATTAATTAGGACATCCATGGTCAACCATTGCTATCAAATGGCTCACGTTTTAATTGGTCCAAGGTGATTGTTGAATCCCTTGTAGGACCACAAATGGGTCCTTCTGCTTGGAGTTTGACCAAGGGAGCGGATGGATAATGTTACAAATTTGGAGTTACTTAGGCCAACTAGCTAGTTTCAACAACTGGATAAAAAGAGCTCAAAAGCTATCTCCCACTTCCACCTTTTTGTTTCGAGGTTTTCTAATTTTGTAGACCCCATCTTCTTAAAGTTTTTATTGGTTGTCTGTCTATACCTTAGCAGCCTCTTTAATGGAGTTCGTTTTTTATGGGATATTATGACGCCTATGCGGGGCTGTGGAAGGAAGAAAGTGAAAGCAGAGGATGGCTTATATTGAGATTTAGCCAGCTAGATTGCATTTATCAATTTAATTAACAGCAGGAATTTTGATATTGCAACTCTTTAGATTCTTCGAGGGTGATAATAGAATGTTTCTTTACACAGAAAAATCAATCCACTGACAACACGTCAATCGAAGATAAACTAGCAGTAGTGGACGAAACTAATTCACAGTGACATATCGTCGGTATTGTTAGGGAAAAGAAGGAAAAAAAGCATTATGTTTTCTTTTCTGAACGAAGCACTTCAAGTTCGAAAATTAAAACAAAATCCAGGAAGCTCTAACCATTGATTTTGCCTAAATGGTGCTGGTGGGAAACAGCTGGGGCGAAAAGGACTAGGACCTGACGGAAAGGTTATCTAATGCTGGGAGACGAAAACTGATTCTTCTATCATAAAACATACGCTTCCTACCACCGTACCAAATGCTACTAACTAGCGTTGGATTAATAATCGAAGATCGAAACCCATAGACAGCAGCTCTTAAGTTGGAGGGTGTCATGCAACCATCGTAACCCATCGGCTCTGAGTGCCACAATCAGATGGCAGGCTTCCTTCTGAACCAGTCAGTACTCGCAGGCTGTTCATCATTTCTTCTTCTGCTTCTTCTTTGGTTGAAACAATTTACAAACCTGGGTGGCCATCTCTTCTTTGCAGCATGCAAGTCTATTTTGCGTTTAATATACCACTCTTCTTATGATACGTAGAAGAGTAACTGCGGGCCTGAGGCAATCTAGCCCGTAGTTCTCTTGAGAAGATCCCATCACACCTTGCTTTGACACTGTTTCCTCACTGTTGGAACAGAATGATTGGCTCAATGAATAGAAACAAACAAAAAAATACAAAAACAAAAACAGCCCCGAAAAGCTAGCTACTACACCCCTGTAATTATCATTTGCACCACACCTGAGAACACCCATCCATATCATTGTTTCTATTACAACTGTTTTGGTGCCTTCTAGTGGCTTAATTGAAACCTATACTTCAAATATGGATGCAAGTTTTAATATTAAGAAACTTGCAAATCATTAATGAGTTGAGATCATGCATCAGGAAAAACAATCACAGTACAATTCTCAAGATCTTCCGCAAAAGAAAATGAAAACAACTTAATCATCTCGCACTATAATGTGGTGGAGGTGCTTCTCTGATCAATCAACATGTTGGCATCTCAATGAAGCAGCAATCCGCATCACAAACAAGCAGCATCAAGCTAGTTGATCCAATCAATTAATACCGAGCCATGTATCAAGCTATGCAGATCCAATCAGGCTCTTAACCAAAACCAGACCTTCAAAGGATTCCAGCAACAAAAATATTGTCGCAGCAATGCCTCCAACCTTAGGACTCGCTAGTAAATAATTGACTCTATAGTTATCTCTATTCCATTGTAAACACCCATGCAAATATTTGCTTTAAACAGGAATAAGACTGGTTAATGAACTCCACAGAACTCTCAGACACTGAAATGAACCTCAACTTCCATATCTGACTCTCACACAATACTCAAACATGCGAGCTATTAAATCAAAGATGTCCAAAGCTGGAAGATACAATTCAGCCAGCAGAAGGGTTGGACCTCATCCATCAGCTCTGCCCATATTCCCCTTAGTCCTCCACTGATTTGCAGCTGCCCATCGATTCCGACTTAAGTAACGAGATTCTGATTGGGAACCATCCTCAGGGTATCTCCTCCCTTCCGCCTGACCCTCTTTACCATATGGCCGCCTTTTCACATAAGGCTCTGATTTAGGAGAATTTGACTTCCTTGTTTTATCCAGTTCATATGATAATGGCTGAATTCCCTGCAAATCAGGTTCTGGAACAAAACCTATAGGACGTTTTGCTTCATCCATTTTTCTAAATGTGATTGATATCCTATGACAAATGCAGGGAGGGAAAGAAAGCAAATTATCTATCCATAAAATAAATAAATGAACAACTCAAGAAGATCTAAAAGTTGTTACATCAAATTAGCAATAACAAGATCTCAAAAAGATTCAGTGGCTACCTCTTTGTTGGAACTGATGGCACACAATGCTTAGCCACATCAGCTCCATTTCCATTTAAGACAAGAACAGATCTGGAAAAAAAAATGACTAAGATTTTGGTTCCAAGACAACAAATGTCGAGTATAATCAAATACCAGGATGATAATTACTAGATCATGCACAAGATATTATGAGGAAAAAGAAAAGAAAGAACAAAATTGATATGCATGCAAGGAAATCACGTAAAGGATTGCACATTAAGACTTACCCCACAGGAAGAGGGATGGCAATTGGACCATCAAAGTCACCTGCACCCACAACCTTTAAGTTTGATCCAAATAGTATATTGCACTGGCTAAGAAAAGACACAGTACAGAAAGGTCGAACAAAATCATGGCTGTCAATATGAGGTGGTATGCAGTCCCATTCTTCATAAATGTTAACAATACAACTGTCGGGCACACAAGTCGGAGGGATAACATGCCATTGGACCAGCCTTCTAATGATCACTTTAAAAAGGTCAGGTATAGGATCTACCATTTCATCCTGGAGGATGCCTGGGGGATTACCATTTTTATCCTGCCACCATAATGTACTTTTAAGTTTTAACATTTGTGCAAGCCATAGTATTAAAAATTTTGAATCGCTATAAATCAGAATGTTGATGATATGTAGCAAAGGGATCGGAACTTACAATTGCATAATTGTAACAACAACCAAACTGGAGGGTCACACGCCCTTTGCCCTTCATCCACTTTTGTGGAGCTGAATATGTGCGCTCTGCAAGAAAAAATCAGAACAATGATATGTCAAATAATTTAACATTTTCCCGAATATATATTTTACGGATATCAACTCACAAATTGATGTAAAGGGAAGCTTTTAGATTTAAATTCATACCTCTACTGATGAAAGCACATTCAACAAATCAGCAGACTCGATGTGAAAAACAGCTAAAGCACTATTTACAATCAGTGAGTGTATTATGGACTCACTCACATCCATGCCATTGGAAGTGGAATATAAAATTCCAAAAAAATTACTAATCAACACTGAAGGTGAGTTTTGAAAGCAGTCTGCAAATCATCATGGGTATCAAGTTGACAGTACAAAAAAAATGTCAATGACAAAGCTTGACCAACTTATCTCAAGCAGCGGACCATAATACATTCTCATATAGGTGATACAGAATAAGTTGAGATCTGCATTCATTAATTCCAACATTTTATTCTTTCAGAAACAGGACAATCTATTGTTTTAGGTATTTATGAAACAATGTTAAATTTATTGGCATATGAAGCTATGAAGAACAAAAGGCAAGACTTGTGACCAACATGGAACCATAAACAGCAAAAACCAGAGAATTTCAAGCATTTCCACTTGAGAAAATATACCCACAACCAAGAGTGGCTTTTAGAATTCTGTCTTATGTTACTGAAAGAGTGAGATATTGTATATCAAGGGTTTTATTATTTTTTATTACACTAGATGCTTTTAGGCAGTCAGTATCTATTAGTCAATTGTCACCATGGAACATGTAGAATGTTATATTTAGTGCTTGTATGCTATATTGATCTTTGACGGTGCCAGGGAAAATGAGCAATATTAGTTTTAACTTTGCTTTTAAGAACGCATGTTATCAAGAATAGCATAAATACGAGACTACATGTATTCTAGGAAGCTCAGTTCCTCAAACACACCAAACCATATAACCTAGCAAAGAGAAAATAATTCTGATTGACCAACATATCCTCTCATAAGTAAAAAGCTCATTAACAGATCAAATAGAATAACATGTGAAAACAACGATTTATGAAGCCAACCTTTCAACTCTCCCTTTTTCCCTTTCTCTTGAAATGCATAAACATAATCAACAATCCTCTTCTGCTCCGCAGCACTGAAAATACCCGTATGAAGCTCCAGGCCCTGGAGAATATTAGTAAGCTTTCCATTAATCTTCTCAAAACACATAAAGTCCTTCTTCCTCTTCACATTCATAAACCGAATGTATTCCCTTTGCTCCCTTGGTAATGTAGTAGGCTTCCCAGCAACCTTTGTTATCCTCAACCCACCAGTTGAATCATTCACATTAACCATCCGTGCATTTAACTCCTGCTGTTCTTGTTCCTCTTCTTCCACAAGCTCATCTTCCTGAGCCATATCAGCCCAAGACATCCCCGAGCGCCATTCACTATGAACTCCACTACTGGAGGCCTCTGAAACAGGTGGCTCAGAACACCCATTTATCCCGTCTTTCCAACTACCCAAAGAATTCGTGTCATCATCCTCTTTCAAACTTCCCACAGAATTATCATTACAATTACCATCAGAACCACAATTCCCGTTTGACGATTCCACATTAATATTCTTCGGCAAATCCCCACTCTTATCTTCTCCTTGGTGTTCTACAATAATTACCAAACATGCCAAAACCCAAACTCTCAAAATCATTTAACAGTAACAATTCAAAAAATAACCCTGAACTTCAACAAAAAATAGCACAAATAACAGTAACAAAAACAAACACTAGTTCACAAAAAACAAAAAAAACCTAGCTTTTCAGGAATAATCAAACTAAGTGATGGTATATTTATTTTAAAAAATAAATAAAAATTGGTTATCAAGGTAATAAACAAGAACAAGAAAGGTTAATTCGGGAAAAAAAATTGTGGAAACCTGAGAGAGAGCGAATGCGATCGGAGAGGGTTTTGGAGCAGTTATGACAGAGATCCCGAGAGAGGTATGGGAGCCACGTGGAAAGAAACTCCGATGCGATATTAAGATCGGAAGGTTGATATTGAACGAGGAACGGGTCATCTTTATCGGATTTATTGAGTTCGGTCATGGCCGCCTGAGAAAGTCACTCTGGGAGGGGGGGAAATAGGGGGAGAGAGAGAGCGATTGAGAGAGAGAGAGATGACTCGAAGCACGAAGTTTGTGTGGGCAGTGATGAAAGGAGTGTGCGTGTGTTAGACGCACAAAATATTCAAGTAAAATGAGGCCATATAAGTTAAGGAATTAGCTAAGGGTATTTTGAGTTATATATATTTTCAATTCAGCAATTATGTAATTTATTATTTAAGGTAACGAATCAGTTATTTTCTATTAAATGCTAATTAAAAGAGTCAATTATTTACTATTTATTATAATTATGTAAAATGGCTAAAGCATTAGAAATAAAAAATATCTTTTAAATTTTAATTGTGTCATGTGTATTTGTAGAGGTTTTTTTAGCTCTTTAGATTATCAAAATTCATCTATAATTCTTGAAATCTAACAAGTTGGTATCAAAGTCGGCGTCCTGCAACATGACTGAGGGAACAAGGCTATCCTAATTATCTGAAACAGTAAATAATTTATAAAGAGCAACTATTGCCTTAAAAGAAAAGCAATCCAAGCATGGAATACTAATAGAAAGAGTGCTACAACAACTCAATAATTTGATATCAAGTTATGATAGCTTGGTACAAATTACAACCAAAACCAATTCAAGGGAAGGGACTTCTAACAGTCTCAATGTAAATGTTAATCCTTTATTTGATGGATATAGGGAATTCAAGCTCGACCTCTTCGAATGGATTTTCCTCGTTTTGATGGGGGAGATCCCAGCAAATGGATCTTGAAGACGTAACAATTCTTTAATTATTTTGAGACCCTAGAGAACCACAAGTTAGAAATTGCTTTTTTTTTCACATGGAAGGGAAGGCACTGACTTGGTATTATTGGTTGCAAGAATCCAGCTCAGTGACCAGATGGGGTGACTTCTTGAAAGCTCTCCGTACTAGATTCGGACCTTCAGCATATGAGGATCCAGTAGGAGCATTCATCAAATTGAGGCAGACAGGAAGCGTAGAGGATTACCAAATAAATTTTGAGATCCTATCTAATAAAATAAATGGGATAAGTGAAAAGTTTTGTATTAGTACCTTTCTAAGTGGTTTAAAAGATGACTTGTGAATTATTGTTACCATGTTCAAATCAAATACTCTTGCTGCTGCTTTTAGTTTGGCTCGGTTACAAGAAGAGGACGTGACCAGAAAAAATTTCCCTCATCAAAGCAACTCATATACACCCTCATTCAAAGTCACTCCTCTTAGACTATTTGGACAAAATCTTATACCTAAATTACTAGCCCCAAACCCAGCACTTAAACTTCTACCCCCCCAACAACCAAGATATAACCCACCATTCCAGAGAAGAAACCCATATCCAATAAGGTGTATAAGTCCTGACCAAATGTAAGAAAGAAAGGAAAAAGGTTTGTGTTATTTTTGTGATGAAAAGTACCATCAAGGACACAAATGCAGTAAACCCAAATTATACTTACTCGAGGGAATGGAATTCAAAAGGGAGGGAGAAGAAGGATGGGAAGAAAAAGAGACATTTAATCAACTTGATACAGATAATATACCTGCAACCCAACAAGCTAATTTATTGGGCATATCCTTGCATACCATTGCAGGGGCACCTTCTCCCAAAACTATAAGATAATTTGGGAAAATTAGGACCTGTTCAGTTATTATTCTCATTGCTACCAAGTAGTACACATAGTTTTATTAACGTGAATGTGGCAAAGAGGGCAAAACTACAAGTGGAGGAAGGCCAACTAGCAGTCCAAGTTGCTAATAGGGACACCCTTCCTTGCTAAGATTGTTGTAAGGCAACCTTTTAAAAATGCAAAGCTATAAATTTTTAGTCAATCTGTTCTTATTAACCCTAGGTGGGTGTGATGTTGTGTTAGGGGTAGATTTGCTAAGAAGTTTGAGAACTATTCAGTGGAACTTTGTTGATTTAAGTATAAGTTTCTTTATGGATGGAGAGAAATTATTTTTGCAAGGCTTGAGGTTACCCAAGGAAGCCATTAAAGAAGAACATAGTCTGAGCAAGGTTAACTTTGTAGAAGGGAGAGGAATATAGTTGTAGTTTATGGAGATCAATAATAGTCCAAAAGAAGCACCGGTAGAGCCTGCCCTACAAACTATTTTGAATGAATTCAAAATATTGCTAAACCCATTGGACTTCCATCTCCTAGAAGTCATGACCATCACATCCAACTCCAAGAAGTAGTTAAGCCAACATGTGTTAGGCCCTATCAATACCTTTATTATCAGAAAGAAGAAATTAAGAAGCTAGTCAGGGAAATGTCAAAGGCTGGGATCATAAAACTAAGTCAAAGTCAGTACTCTTCATTAGTCCTATTCGTGAGGAAGGCAGATGGAAGTTGGTAAATGTACGTTAATTATTAAGCTCTCAACAAAGATACCATCAAAGATAAGTTTCCATTCCTAATATAGATGAATTATTAGATGAGCTTAATGGTGCTGAGATGTTTTCTAAACTTGACTTGCGGTCGGGTTATTGTCAAATTAGAATGAAGACTGAAGATGTGCCCAATTTGAACCCACGAAAGGCATTATAATTTTTTAGTAATGCCCTTTGGGCTCACCAATGCCCCCATCAACCTTCGAAGGATTAATGAATGAGATATCCAAGCCATATATCTGGAAATTTATGTTAGTTTTTTTTATGACATGCTTGTGTACAGTAAATCTGTTGAAGAACGTATAGGGCATCTAAAAGCTGTCTTAGAAGTCTTGAGACAACATTAACTATATGTTAAGGCCTCAAAATGTATCTTTGGCTGTCGGGAAGTGGAGTACTTGGGCTATGTTATTTTAAAAAAAAAAGAGTCAAAACAGATCCATTAAAGATTTCAGCTATAATGGAGTGGTGTGAACTTAAGAATCCTAAGGCTCTAAGAGGAATTTTTGGGGTTAATGGGTTATTATAGGAAGTTTGTAAAAGGTTATGGAATTATTGTAGCTTCTCTAACTGCCTTACTCAAGAAAAATTCATATAGGTAAGGTGAGCAGGCCAGCCAAACTTTTGCAGCTTTAAAGGCAGCCATAGTGACTCTTTCTATTCTTGCCTTACTAGATTTTTCCAAAATGTTCATGGTAGAATGCGATGCTTCTG
The DNA here is from genome assembly GCA_015708895.1 of Populus ilicifolia. Classification (NCBI taxonomy): domain Eukaryota; kingdom Viridiplantae; phylum Streptophyta; class Magnoliopsida; order Malpighiales; family Salicaceae; genus Populus; species Populus ilicifolia. The sequence continues at coordinate 623,079 of SRLM01000457.1, forward strand.
GAATTGGATTGGGAGCAATCTTGATACAAGAAGGGAGGCCTCTGGCTCATTTAAACCAAGCATTAAAAGGTAAAAATTTGTTCTTATCCACTTATAAAAAAGAATTTTTGGCTCTTGTGTTGGCAATTCAGAAATGGAGACATTATCTACGGGGACATATGTTTAAAGTAAGAACTGACCAGTAAGCTTTAAAGCACCTTTTAGAACAAAAGATTGGAACTCATTTTCAACAAAAGTGGATAACACAGCTATTAGGCTTTGATTTTAGTATGGAATATCATAGTGGGAAAGGAAATCAAGCAGCAGATGCTTTATCCAGGTTACTGGACCAGAGGAATAGTATAGAACCAAAAAGGGTTATGACTAACTGTGGAGAAGCCAAGGCCATTAATATGGTTATTGTTAGTTAATGGGAAGGACTTCATCAAGTATACAACCAAGATCCCCAATTGCAATAATTACTCAATCAATATCATCAAGGTGATCTTGATTCCCTCAAGTATCAGGTTAGAGAGAGGTTTTTATTCTACAATGAGAGGCTACATTTGGGAACCTTAAAGATGCAACAGGAGCAAATCATGCAGCAATTCTATAGTAGCCCCATGGGAGGGCATATTGGTTCATAGAAGACTCATTCTAGACTTAAAAGGGAATTCTTTTGGCATGGCTTGAAAAAGAACATTAGAAAATTCATTAGAGAATGTGAGGTATGCCAAAGAAACAAAACAGAGAACCTCAAACTAGCTGGGGCTTTGCAGCCTCTACCGATACCAAGTAAAGTATGGGTGGATAGTAGTATGGACTTCATAGAGGATTTACCGTTGTCTAAGGGATACAATGTAATCATGGTGATAGTATACAAGTTCAGCAATTACAGTCATTTCATACCAATAGCACATCCATATATAGCAGAAACAATAGCAAAGGCATATATGGAAAACATATTCAAATTACATGGTTTACCACAAAGCATAGTCAGTGATCGAGATGCAATATTCACAAGAAATTTTTGAAAAGAAATCTTCCATTTAAGTGGAACTAAGTTACTAATGAGTTCAGAATATCATCCTCAAACCAACAAGCAGATAAAGATAATGAACAAGTGGCTAGAAAGGTACCTTAGGTGTTTTACCAACGATAGACCCAAAGATTAGGCCAGTTGGCTAGCCCTAGCTGAATGGACAAACAATACTTCAGAGCACTCCTCCATGGGGTTTACTCCTTTTGAGATTGTTTACAGACAAGAACCACCACGGCTCCTTCCAAATGAGTTCGGGACCACGATGGTATAAGTAGTTGAAGATGAAATGAAAAGTCGAGATTTAATCCTTACCTTGGCATGGGAAAACCTACAAGAAGCTCAAACAAAAATGAAGTTATACACAGATAAAAAAAGAACAAAGAGGGAATATAACGTAGGGGATTGGGTCTATTTAAGGGTAAGACCCTACAGACAGATGATGGTGATAATGAGAAGGGATTTGAAGCTTTCTCCAAGGTATTTCGGGCCTTTCCAAGTCATTCAAAAAATTGAAAAAGTTGTATACAAGCTTGATCTACCCAAAAACTTCAAGATTTATTTAGTATTCCATATCTCTTGCTTTAAAAAGAAGATTGGAACTCAATTAAATCCTAACCCTAAGCTGTTGACAATAATGGAAGAAGGTACACTGACCCCTAAACCAGAAAAAATCTTAAATAGAAGGCTCAAGAAAAAGGGAAATCGAGCAAAAATTATTTTTTAGTTCAATGAAAGGGAGCTAACAAGGAAGATGCCACCTGGATGGATGGAGAAAAGCTTAGTCAAACCTATCCTGAACTCATGGGCGAGTTCTTCTAAAGGGAAAGGTTATGTTAGACGCCCAAAATATTTAAGTAAAATGAGGCCACATAAGCTAAGAAATTACTTAAGGGCATTTTTAATTATGCATATTTTCAATCTAGCTGTTATGTAATTTATTATTTAAAGTAATGGGTCAGTTATTTTCTATTAAATATTAATTAAGAGAGTTAGTTATTTACTATTTATTGCAAGTATGTAAAATGCCTATAAAAGGCTAGAGTATTAGAAATAAAGGATATCCTTTGAATTTTAATTGTGTTGTGTACGTCTATAGAGGTTTTTCTACATCCTCAAATTTCTAGAATTCATTTATAATTCTTAGGGCCTAACAACGTGTATGGTGGGTCCTTTGAATTTTAATTATGCCATGTGCATCTATAGAGGTTTTTCTAGCTCCTCAAATTGCTAGAATTCATTTATAATTCTTGGGGCCTAACAGCGTATAGAGTGGGTAGTAATGTGAAATTCAGTGTTTAATCAAGGTAGTAATGTGGATGTTGGTGAGAATGTGTGATGGAAATATTATTCTTCTTATTATTATTAATACGGTGAAGGGATCACAAGAAGGTATAATTCATATGGTAAAAATAAGTTCAAAAAAGAAATGTTTAGAGTTTATACTAAGATGTGATAAGCTTTTATTATATTTTTTAATTATTATAAAAATATATATTATATTGTTTCTCATAAATATTATTAGTAAAATATCTATATAGTAAAAATAATGATTTTGTGTATCTTATTATCTAACTCAAAACATTATCTTGAATGTCTTTTAAAATATTTTTTATTTGTTAATGTATTAAAATAATATTTTTTTTTATTTTAAAAAAATTATTTTCAACACCAATACATTAAAATGATCTAAAAATATTAAAAAAAATATTAATTTAAAGTAAAAAAATAAAAAAATATTTTTTCTAAAATTCTTTTAAAATACAAAACAAACAATGTTTACTAGCCAAGAACAAACTCAAAACAATGGTGTTAATAGAATGTGTGATTAAAAATTAAGTGTTTGATCTCTAATGATGCCAAAATTTCTCCTTAATATGTAAAATTGCTAGACAATACTCTTACAATTTGACTTTCTAATTTTTTTTAATAAAATTTAAGTCAGACCTAACCATGTACATCTAGTAATAAAACAAATCTAAAAAGTTTAATGATGGTAGAGACTCCATGGGAGAAAAATCAACTTGAAAGCTTTAGTTTAATTAAAGATTACTTAACTCAAAATTATAAAAGATATAAACAAACAATTTGCACGATGATTATTAGCTTTTAAGAGATAGAAAATATTTAGGTGTTCCCTATTGGCTTTTAAAAGATAGAAAACATTTAGATGTTCTTTGTCGGTTCTGTTCTTTCAATTTCTTTTATTTCACTATTATTAACTAAACAAAAGATAAAACATGGTAGTAAAACAGTTGAAAACAAGATAAATTAGAATTCAAAGGAAAATCCAAAAAAAATCAAACAAAAAAAGGTTTTGGAAACCCTAGATGCCATATATAATCTCTTTATTATCAAGAGAGAACAATCTTCCTTATTTTTTAAATACCAAAGCTCTCTTGAAAAATAAACTGATAATCCAATTTATACTAAATCTATACCTCATCCCTAATCTTTTTAGAGTTAATATAGAATTCAATTATCATTATTTTTTCCAAACAAATATAAGAAAAGAATATAAATAATGGGAAAAATATTTATTTAAAAAAAATTCATGTGTCGATCTTTTCAAATTAAAATTGTTTTTACCTTGATCTTGTAGATATTCAATCAATAGCTACCAAGAAACTAAATACTTATTATTTTAATAACAACAATTAACATCCTTTTTCATTTGAAGATTGAATGTAAGAGATGGTAATTTTATTAAAGATTCTAAACTTCTTGTATTTTATTAAAGTATTATGCATAAGTTGAACATTTTTCAAGGTATGCAAAATGAAAATAAAAGCTTGAAGAGGTCATTGAAGTATGTGGTCATAAATAATGAGTTTCAAATAAAATATTTAATAAATATTATTTTTTTAATGATATTAAAATCTTATGAAATATAAAAACAAATTGAAAGAAAATAATGAAAGAACTTTGGCATTGGTTAAGAATAATCATTTACCAAGTACTGCTTAAATTTACATCTTATTTATGATTACATAATGTTTGTTTCGGATATATGAAATTGAGGGTATTAGAAGCAAAATGTAATTTTGATAAAAGTCAAAAGTCAAGCATTTAATATGCAAATCCAATTCTCTTAAACTTTTAACCTTAGCTCAGCAACTTGACAAATAATGAAAACAATTTTCTTTTATTTATATCAAATTCATTTATTATCAACACAATTTCTTCCTAATTTCTTTTTGTTCAGTTAACATTCTCAAACCAAGATGACTCATATCCAACCTAATTAAACAACATTATTAATAATTGATTCATCAATGATGTTTAAAGTTAAAACCATAACAATAAAACTTGATAAATTAAAAAAATATATAATATTATAATAATTGATAATAAATGTCTTAAGTACAAAATGATATTTTGCATCTAAAATCAATTCATATCCTTTTTAATCTAAAACATCCTTATCTTTATTTTTAACATCTCCATATCCATTATTATCTTCTTTGTTAAATTAAAGTTTTTTTTATCTCTTCATCTTCATCCACTTTTATATGTCCACTAGTACTCAACATATACTTTAACTCATCAACATCAATATGAACATAAATATTCTTAGTGACATGAAAATCTGAATTTTTTTCTAATTCAGTAGCTAGAGTAACTCAATATAGACCAACTAACTCATCAAGTTAAAATACATCATCTCCCATGGGTACATCATCATTGTCGTCTTTAACAATTTATACATTACACCTAAATTTGATTTTCATAATAGATAACCAATTAACTTTAATGCGATCCTTTTTAATATTAAGTGTTTGTGCAATACGCTTATTAGAATTACTTGATAAATATGAAAAACATTATTAATGTTGCTAAGTTTATCTCTTTTATTAATTTTAACCAAATCATGACGATGATTCAATTTAATTTCTTTATCTTTATTACACCTTATGATATTGTTATTCAATCATATCTTCTAACTTGCTATAATAATCAACTTCAAACTTATTGAAAGTTGGTCACTTAAAATAAACCCTACTATTATAAGTATTTCTACCATCTTCATACTCTTCAAAATGAAAAACATATCTATTAATGAAATATATGTTATAACATTAGACCTTTCTTCTAGGACCCAAATATAGTAACTTTAAACTTTCAGCATTGTCTTACATGTTGTACATTTAGTTAAAGATAATAATAATTAAATATCAACAAAAAAAATAAGTAAATATATTCTAATTAGAGTTTTAAAATTACTACATATGTACTTATGTTTTAAACCATGTGATGAATTGTTCATTTTATAACTGAAAGAATTAAGCTTCTATAAGATATGGATTTGAAATAAAAGAAATTGATGATGTCATTTATAAGAAAGAATTTAGAATAAGTGAAAATATAAGAGGAAATAATTTAAAACTGTAAAATTATAAAATTAACTTTCTAAACAAAATTTCTCAATTCATCATGGTTATATAGCTCATCATTATGCACTTGTCTAAATTTGATGTCTTTTAAATATTTTCTTGAAACTATATTTTTTTACACTGGTGATTGAGAATGAGAAAATATTGATAAATCCTCGTTAAAAGACACTTCATTATCATCATTCTATCTTATAATGTGATTAATTATTGTTTTCATATGAAACTTAAAATAATATGAGATAAATATTGAAATTTTTTTAATAATATAAGTCTTACATGTTAAAGCCTCAATAAATACCTTATTCTTAACATTTTTTTTTAAGGTTAAACAAGTATTTGCATGAAAGCAAATATAAATTGAATGATTGAATTTTTATAAAAGCATACTAAACACTTAGGATGTATGTAATACTTATTTGAATAGATACATGTATTTATATTGAACATTGCCTTTAACTTTTTTCTCCATACATTAACTATACAAGCAAATGCTCTATTGAGTTAAAGAATAATAGAGAGAAAATCATTTTAAATTTGCATATTATCATAACAATATTCATTTTAAGTTACTTCAAGTATTGAAAATACAACTTGTTAAAGTAATCTTCTCAAAAAAAAGTATTAATCTCTGTAAATACATCTAATATCTCTTTTAACAATAAATCTTTATACACAAATAAAATGAGTGTTTATATAAATACATGAATTTAAGAATCTTAATTCTATATATTTTACATTTCTTTAAATTCACTAATCTAGTTAGGTTTGAAGTATATCCATTAGAAAATAAAAACTTTTAAATCATTAAAAAATTATGTTTTTTTACTTCAGAAAAATTATTGTTTTGGACTTTGCAACATATACCTTATCATTAAGTAGATTCATATTTTGATGATCACAAAAAAATGCTATATCCATATAGATATAATTTTGATCACTTGGAATCAAATAAACACATGTATTTAAATATTTGATTTTATTAAAATATATGACTTGATACCACTCTATTTAAAATATTCTTACAAAAGATAAGATAATCCTTTAATTCTTTTCTTGAATTTGATATATAATGACTTGATTTATTTATAAAATTAAATTAAGATTTGAGTTTTACAGGAACACAATTTTAAACATGAATTACAAAGCAAGATTTTATACCTTGAAAGAATACCTTTAATTTATATTTAAAATGTTATTAAAAAACTCTTATAAAGTGCTAGGTTTAATCCAAGGAAGTTTTATTTTTTGTAGATTTCAAATATAAATGAAAAAAGTTTAAAAACTTTTTTATTTGAAGAGTCTGTCTTGAAAAAAAAATTATATCTCTAAATTTTTTTTTATTTTTTCTTTATATAGGGTTAAGCTACCTATTTATATAGGTTTATAAGGGCTCTTAGATTTTTTCTATGTTATATGATATTATTTCATTAGTTAATTTTTATTAATGAAATCTTATATTTATAAAAAAAAATTAAATATTTTCTATCAATAATTACTTTAGATTTTTCCTGGAATATTTATGTTGCTATTCTCGTTGGAAATGTCTAACGATGTGGCTAAATATTCCATAGCTATATGACAATTTTCAAATAATAAAAGCGTATCTCGAGGTAAGAACCCTAATCATGCCACTCAGATAGCATCGAAAGATTATTTGTTTTTTCTCTAAAAAGTAGGGCTAGTGAGTTTGTTTTTGACTTTTATAATCATGTGAACTCTACTATATATATTTTAATTAACATTAGTTGTCATCTGACTTTTAATTAATGTTAATTAATAATAATAAGTTATATAATTTTCATAGTAACATATGTGATATTTTCTTTTTAATTCAGGAATTTATTAATTAGTTTTCATGTGACATTTAATATTATTTTCTTAAGATTAGTTGTCATGGATGTTTTATACGTACGATACCAATATATATGTCTTGGTAATCTTCTTGTTTGGAGCGCAAAGGTCCTTCAAGCATAGTCTCTGCAGTTTTCGTTCCTTGAATCTTAATTTTCCTGTTCCAGCTCTAATTCTGTTGATTTTCTGCTTCTTCTTCCCTCCCGCTAAACCTTAATTGTGTTAGGGGCAGAGATGGCTCTTTCATTAAGACGTTATGCGCGGCCATCCCACCACGACTTGAATGATGTAAATTGCATTTTAAGAGAGAGGTGAGATTTTTTTTATCTTTTACTTGTATCTATCATATTTGAACTAAATCTTTTCTTGTGCAATTCTTCACGTTTATGGTTAGATGAGCCCATGGGTTTCTTTTTTGTGATTTTGCAGAAGCCAAAAGGAACGAGAGATGTCAATAGCAATGGAAACCATGAGAGGAGATCCTTTGCCTGAAGATGTGATCAATGAGATTTTATCACGTTTGCCAGTGAAAAATCTACTGCACTTCAAATGTGCGTGCAAATCATGGCACGCTATTATCACAAGCCCTAAATTGATATCCAAGCATCTGAGAAATTACTATGACAAAAATGACAGTGATTGTCTCCTAGCTCAGTACCGCATAACCCTAGCGGGTGAAATTGCTTCGTTTGAGTTGTTGGTTGATGAAACACCAACAAGAGCTTTATCGCATGGATTACTGGATCGCATGCCTTTTCAAAGTCCATATATCTATGGTCCTTGTGATGGAATATTTTACATGTACGGGCATTTTTATGACTTTCATGCTCTGTGGAACCCCGCAATTAATGAATTGAAAACTTTACCTCCGACACCCAAGCCTCCATTCAGTTTTTCTTATCGCCCTGTGAGTAATGTGTATGGTTTTCGATTACAACCAGTAACTAAGGATTACGAGGCGATTGTCATGAGAGAGTTTTGGAGAGAAGAGGGAGCATGGGGAGACAGGTATCCTTTATGTGTATTCGTCTAAACGTTAAGCAGTGATTCTTGGAGATACTGGGGGGACTTGTCACGTTATTATCATTTACGTAATAACCTATGCTACATTTGTGTAAAAGGAGTATTCTACTGGCTGGGATCATATGGAGCATGCGGAGATCCTGAAGTGACCATTAATTTTGACTTGGCTACGAACGTGTGCCAAGAGATACAGCTACCAGATTATGACAAGTCAATAAAGTCTGTGAGTCTCGCAGTGTACAATGACTCCATCGCTCTCCTCGTCGTTCAAAAGGGATCGGTTCTTCATGTATGGACATTGGACGAGAGGTGTTGGACCAAGAAATTTGTTGTCGGGCCTCTTTTGGGAGTTCAGTATCCAGCTGGGCATTGGCAGAACAATACGATAATCTTGATATCCGACTCTGATGAATTACTCTTATGCGATCCCAGAACCCAGGAAATAAGTGGTCTTGGATTTGAGAGGAGCACAATGCTGTGCGTAGGAATTTTTGCTTACAAGGAGAGCCTAGTTCCAGTGAAGAATGGACGTGAGGAAGCTGAGACAAGATCTGATTGTCGAATTATTTGTTCACCAGCTTTCAATCGTAACGTCGCAAGCAATGAGAAGTCTTTTCTCATGGATCCAGATTACGAAGAGGCTCTAAAATTATTTGATTAACGTTGTATGTATTGCGCTATCATAATTAAATCCTTTTACCTCTTCTGAAAATGGATTTTAATTCTTTCTTATTGTCTATCTTTTCTAGAAAATTTAAAAAAAAAAATGACTCAAGGGAGCCAAAAGGTAGGGTTACAAGCAAGTTTTATCCGAATAGAATGGAGCAATATGCTCTTCTTTGTGCTTGTCTAATAATACTAATAAAAGAATGCATTCTATGTCGTTGTTGATTGTTTGGGAAATTTTCTTACTTATGTTGATCTGAGATTAATTTATAGTGTTATGATTTTATGAACGAGCTGCTTCAGATTGGGTGTTACCTGCTACATCTTTCACCCAATTAATCTACGAGATGCCGACTGGCTCCTTAGTAATTGTCCTCGAAAATCCTCATCACTTGCCATCAGAATTTTTATTTATTTTCTGTATTACCCTTTAAAATAGATATACTTTTAGATGAAAAATAATTTAAAATAAAAAAATAAACTCTAAAGCTTCAATAATAATCCCCTCAATACTAATAAAAAAAGTTTTATAAAATAAATGCATATGAATATAAAAAAAAAAAAGTTATCAATAACACTCAACTTAAGCCACGCGCGTGATGTTTAAAGAGTCTTTTTTTTCAGTTTTTTCTCTTATTTTTTTTAAAATTAAAATGTTTTACTTTTTAAATGAGAGGTTTAAACTATGCTAAAGAATGGGGTTGGGTTGATAAATTGTGTCCAAGATATAAGAATATGAAATAGTTATGAATATTAATTTGAAATTTTGATATATATGGAGATTTAAAATTTTAATTAGTGTGTGAACATTAATTGTACTGTTTTTGAATATGTATATGTATATGCATGATATAATTAACCACGATGACAATAATACATGTGTAATTTGTAAATCAACCATAAGGAAGAAATATATATGTGTGATTTGTAATTATTTACAACGTTGGTAATTTATATGTGAATTTTAAATTAAAAACAACGAAGGATATTATATATATATCATAATCAACTATCACGACAAAAAATCATGTGTGAATTTTAAATTGATCACAATTTTAAAATTGATAAGATGTTTTATGAGCCGGCTATATAAATAAGGGTTATTGATGAATAAATGTTATTGATTTAAAAAATATATAATTAATCACATGAGTGGAAGCTATAAATCTTAAAAGATATTGGGTTAATACTTATTTGGAATTAATGGAAAATATGTACAAGGAAGACATAATTTTAAAATAAATAGAATGAATGGAATATAACTATTTTGAGAATGAAAATAGATAAACGAGCAAAATTGAGCCAAGAAATCATTAAGGTTGAGAAATATATAAATGAATATAAGTGTAAAGTATATAAGATTGAAAGACATTATAAAGATTTAAGTTGCGTGCAATTTTTTCAGAAGCTTTTTTTTAAAAAAAAAAAAAGTATTTGTTGTGTTTGTGTTCTTGGCTTATTTTATGGTTGATATTAAATTTGATGTGAAAGAATTAACATGACCCGTCATATATAAATGACTCCTTTCAGTGTATTTTAAATAAAATAGGTTAAAGCTTGTGATTTGTCATCTGTAAGGTCCCACACCTGTTTTTAAAAAAAAAATTCAAAATATTTTATTAGACACCCATTAATAAGCTATTATTTTGAGAATTAATGGGGATTAACATATCCTTTTGATTTCTCAAGCATTAAATATTATATCAAGCATTAAATATTATATCGTGTCATAAGTAAAATAATCTGACAGGGTTAATGTTTAAATGATCAAAAACAGGAGTGTGATAATTTTACTTGTCACATTTTGTGATTGGACCGATAAATTTTATTAAAGTTTTTTTCTTGAATAATTTTTAGAATTTGAATCAGGTTTAATGAATTTATCAAACCTAACTAGTTTATTGATAAAAAACAATGGTTATAATTAAAAGAGTTTAATTTTAAAATTGTCAATTGTATTATTTAATGGTAATAATTGAAGATAACAAAAATAAATTAAATATTAAAATAACTAGTTTCAAGCTTCCGACCCAGAATTTAATTTATGCAATGAGCATAATTGATAATTTGATAGTAAAAGATTAGTATTGAAAGCGATTTAGAGGATCCAGAGAGAGAGAGAGAGAGAGCGATGTGGATGCTTACACTAACACACACCAACCACAGATAAAAGGGATAAGCTTTAGAGAACCTGCCGTTGCCAGGAAGCAGAGCAATGGAGACCAACATCCTTCCATTCCTTCCTTCAAAATCACCTCCAATAACCATCCCCATCCACTCAAACCTTTCAATACTAACACCACCACCAGCGACAACCAGAATACAGAATCAGCTTTGCTTCCTTCGCCGGCAACGATCGTTGAGGCTTAATGCAACCAACAGCACCAGCAGTGATGAGACACCACCAGCTGCTCAACCACCGACCATCACTCCACCAGACACAGTGGAAATCAGGTTTAAAAGAGGGTCAAGGAGGCGAACCAGAATGCAGAAAGGGGATGGTGGTGTTGGCGTTTCACAAACTGTAAAGGCGCAAGCTTCAGCCCCGAAGAAGTGGGAAGATATGAGCCTTTCAGAAAAGGCTATTGAACTCTACGTGGGAGAGAAGGGTATGCTGTTTTGGCTCAACAAATTTGCTTATGCTTCCATTTTCATTGTGATTGGAGGTTGGATACTTTTCCGGTTTGTAGGGCCTTCTCTCAATCTTTACCAGTTGGACACCGCTCCGCTTTCCCCTTCCTCCATACTCAAGGGCTCATAATCAAGATACCATTCCATGAACGAGGAGTGGGAGTGCTCTTTTTGCTCTGGTTTGTAGAGGTTCTTTTGTTATGAATCGAATATGTAATCAGTAATCACACTACATTAATAAAGCATAAATTTATTCCATCCAGTTTCAACAAGTTTGCTTATGCTTCGTTTTAAAGTTCCCAAAAGAGTCTCAACCCCAAGAAATTAGCAGGTTGATGTAAGGAAGGAAAAATAAATGCTTCAAAATAATAGCATTAGACGAGGAAAGTTACCATTTATAGGAACCAATACGCAAACCAACAAATGATACTTTATCACTTAAGTTGTGAAAACAAGCTTTGAATATGGAATGGAACAAACACACTCACACAATACTGCTATAGAATAAGAACAAGCATGCTTGCGTTATTTGTCCTTTAAATATCACATCCGCTAATTTCTACAGTGTCTAACGTATGCCTATACGACTTGCATTTTTCTATGACCAGACGTCGCACAGAACTTGAACAGAACAAACAAAGGGCATTGCAAAGCTACAACAGTCTAAATCCTCGACAAATTCGCAGTTACACAACATTGACTGGCTGGGGAACCGGCTGAGCGACCACATCTCTTTGCGTCTTACACCTGCAAAACAAAAGAGAAATTTAGCCGAAATATAATGATATAAATACTAGGGGGAAAAACCATTAAGACTGCCAAAGGGGCCTTCGGTGAAAATTTCAAACACTAGTTCTTTCAAAAACAATAGGCAAAATATTGGAAAATGTAATTGACAATTCAGCCCAATATTTCCCCTTGCACAGGGAGAAAGAATTTCTGGCTAATTGAGTGAATTATTACGGAAGCAAGCATTCAAATTTCATGAAATAAACTGCCACAATCAACAAGTAAACACAAGTTACAATGAAGCCACTGAGCAAATAAGATGGTTTGCGTGCAAACAGATGGTCAGTCAATGGAGATGGAGATGGGATGAGGGTTGACTGAGATAATGAAAATACCAAAATTCCTGTCTCTCACAAAGTAGAAAATGCAAAAGTGCAATGTAACTTGGAAAAATGAATTAGCATGAGAACATTCAACAGCCCCCGGACCATAAAAATACATGTAAACTTGCAAAAATGCGATGAGAAAGCAATTTAACTTGGAAGCAACAACAATACCTTATTTGCCTAAAGAGGCATGTGAAGTAAAATCAAAGTTCGAAAGTTTTGTTCAAAAACAGAATTATTTCATGAAACTATGAAAGAAAATGTTTCACAACTGTTCTTTGTTATCACCAAGAAGAGTTGCCTAGCCTTGAAAACAGTACAAAACCAAAAGGAAGTAAGAAGAGGACACCAAAAATGAATTACACATAGAACTATGAATTATGTCTGCCTGATAGGCCACCACAATATGATAAATAATAGCCGAAACAATGAGGCCCAAGGTATCATCCCAGGTTCCAGACCTAGCGAGCAACTACGCAATTCATTACAACCAGATTTCACTATCATCTTTAACATCAGAGAATGGTTTCACACAAGATTGAATGCAAGTTTTTTAGTAGGTGGTAAAATATGATATCATTACAAAAGCAACTAAATGATGTCCATGGGCATCAGTTCAACATGAAGTTTGCTAGGTCACATTGTAGAACTACATAATACACTTCCGTTGCTAACCTGTTGCACTGTGCACGAGAAGCATAGTTGTGATTGTTGCAATTTGCACACATCCAATCTCCATTACGCCATTGCTTGGCTCTGCTATGCAAAGAAGGAATAAGTATTAGAATGTTAATGAGAAAAGCCTTTTTCAATATCATTGTATAATATGGTGTGTGCTGCATGTAAAAATATAAAGACTTGCAATTTATATTTATCCACACTACATGTTATATTACCCGCACTCTACATTAGGCTAAATAGAGTACTAGATTTAGATGCTCAACTTCTAATGTTCCGAGTGATTCATCATTCTGTCCACATTTCTTTCAATTTATTACCTTTATTATCAAAATGACTCAACAAAGTGATAAGCATAATTAAATTTTGTTGATTAGTTTATTAGTTTATTTATTTTTATTTACAAAGATCCAGTGTGCACCTTACAGAACCAAGATCGTGGAAGTGATATCTAGATAGGTTCTAAATTCAGTATTTCATGTGAAGTGTAGTCACTCACTCAAGAATGAACTCAAACTTCAGCACTTGGCTTCAAAAGAGTTCTATCATTGCACCAAAGAATGGCCCTTTTCCAGTTTAAATATCATCTCATTATTCTGTGTGGTCCCCTAATTTGATATTAGGTAGGAGCAACATCATAAACATTTACCCTTTTCCAAGGAGAGCAGGCGTTGTTAATTGAAGTGGAATTTGCACTGGTGCTTGCCAATTTGGAGCTAGTTCTGTACTATAAGTGGGATAGGAAACATAAACTCCTGAACTTTGGTCACGATTGGTCCCTGCCATTGGATTGAAGCTTGGATATGGTTGTGGTTGCCCATCTGTCTGTGAGGAGCAACATAATAACAGAAAGAATAAGAGATTAAATGGTGAAACCATGGTTTGGAACGATAGAATAACAAAAAGAAGTGCACCCAGAAGAAAGTTCCATACATTTCCAGAATTTAATCTTTTGTTCTCCCAGTCCTGGAAAAATTCTTGAGATGCCAATCGCTTTGTTCCCACTGTGTTGTGTTAGAAAGGAGGAATAAAATGAGAGTATAGATAAATCACAACAAAAAAAATACATTCAGCATTTGCTTGCTTTTTCCTTCCAGTCATAATAGATAAACAACATGCTGTGCAGCGTTTCCAGCATAATTGCTAGCTGTTATGCAATGAAAAAAACAAATGAAGCATACCTGGTGGCAAAGAAGCATTGCACTTTTTGCACTGCAAATTCACCCAAAATTGCATCAGATATAAGATGATATAATCCAAAATGGAAGTGAATATCTGATAATAATTGGGGAACATGATAATACCTGTGCACGTGAAGAGTAATTGTGGAAGCCACAATTGCATAGCCAGTCACCATTTCGCCATCCTTTAGGAATTGGAGGAGGAGGTTGATTTAGAGGGTTTGCATATGGATGTCCAGACATCTGTTTACCACCCAAAGGCCAAGTAGAGGTCTGCTGAACTCCATAATTATCAGCCCCTCCTCCAGACCAGCTTGAATTCAAGGGTACTGGTTGCTGGAGAGCACCATTGCCCTCTAATCCAATATTCAACCTTTGGTCTGGTCCTCCAGGGCTCCTGGCAAAATAATGTGAATAAGTTGGGAGAGACACTCCAGGCATTGCAATTGCTGGCATTGCCGCTACCTCCTTTGGTTGCCCACACTTCTTGCACTTTTCTCGTGATGCATAATTGTTGTTAGTGCAACCTATTGATCCATTGCCCAACACACACGCAACCCACATTGCAGCCATGAAGATGGAAATGAAGCCATGTACACGCACACCAACCAGTCCATCCCAATATACCAAAAAAAGAAAAGAAAAACACACACAAAACAAAAACCACTCAACCTAATTGATAGCAAATTCATCTCAATCACACAAAACATAACAACCACTTAATCATTACTTTTTATCAACAATCGCTAGAAAGGGGAAAAAAAAGACAAAGGTATCACAAAAGAAGATGAGAGAACGAGCAAATAGCACACAAAAAATATATTGGAATCGAGTCCCAAAACTTCAAAAAGCGAGTCTAAAATATCAACCCTATTTCTCCATCTACAGTTTAGTCATAAAGACTAATTTAAATTGTCTAGCTATTTACCCCTGAATAAGAAACGCGAGAAAACAATTCAACTACCTAGCAATCCCTTGAAACCTAAACCACAAAACACCAACTCAAGTCCCCAAAAACAAACTATCCACGAAGAAAAAACCTCAAAACCCAAAAATATCAATACCCTATAACAGAAAAATAAAGTCCCACCTAACACCAATAATCAGATGTTCAAATCTTTAAAACACCGCATCCATAAAAAAAAATGCTTGATAAATATCCCAACACCCCACAACAAGAAAAATGACAATAAACACCAATTTTAAAAGGTACAGATCTTCAAGACATGTAACCAACACAAAGATGCTGATATTTATAAAGCAAACGTAGATAAAGGGTAACTAACCAGTGCAGATCCAATCACCAATACGAGGGAGCCATTTAGAGTCAGGTGGGGTTTTGTTATCAACAAGAAGTCGAGGTTGTTTGCATCTATTACAAAAAGATCTGAACGCATAGTTCCTGTTTTGACATCCACTGCACTCCCAATCCCCTTCTCTTCCTTCTCCCATATTCTCTTTCTTGGTGATGCTAAAAGGAAGAAGAGAAGAAAAGCTTTGATTTTGTAAAGAGGACTTCTTGTGTTAGGACATAACCCGGTCTTAGCTTGTTAAGTTGTTGTTACAGAGAAGAGAACTTGTGTTATTGATTCGATGATGTATTTTGGGGTTTGGCCAGCGAAGAAAGGAAGAAATCGGAGATGTCAAGAGGGCAAAACTTTTGCACGTGTGAATTTGTGTTTTTCCTTCGGTGAACTATTAAATTTTAAAGACAATGCATTCGTCCCAACCAAGACTGGAGGGATGAATGGGCTTTAGGGCCTAAAAGGAATAGTGACCGACTTGAAAAAATATTTTTTTTTGTTAAACTTTTTGTTTAAAATTATTTTTATTTATTGGAGTTAAAAATAAATTTTAAAAAATATTATATTAATATATTTTTTAATTAAAAAATAATCATTATTACAATCTCAAACATTAAAAATAAATATTCATATTTTACCTCATTATGGTTTAGTAAAACAATAAAAGAGTAGGTGTGCCACAACTTAAAAAAAAAATTGGCTAGTAAAAATAAAATTAATAATATATAAAATTAAATTTTATTTTTATAAAAATAATTATTTTCTAATTGAGTGAAGCTATTCGTATTTAAATTTGTAAGCTTACCTTTCATATAATATACCCTTGAAAATAACAATACAAGAAAAAAATCAAAGTGATTTTAAATAATTTTTCCACGTGAATGAATAATAGCCTCAGTGTTTGTGTATAATTTAACTATTTAAAAAAATAATGTTTAGTTATCAAAATAGATAAAAAAAAATAACATAAAAATAATTAGTTATGACAAACATATAATTACAGTAATTAGAATCGAGCTAATCCAATATATCTCATCAAACTCATCGTCTAGATCATGAGATTTAAATAATAAAAAAAGAATTATAAAGGTATTTTAAATACACACACTAACTTTTCAAACTCGTAACCTAGATCATAAGACCCAAAATATCTAATTTTGTACAAACTATGAAATTCAATTATTAATTAATTAAATATTAAAAAATAAAATTAGATAAAAAAATCAGTTATACAAAAAGGTTAAAAAATAGCAAGTAAAAAAATAAAAATTAAAATACAAAATAAATTTTAAATTTAATTGAATAATGAAATTGAAAAGAAAAATTAATTTAGTAAAAGGATAAAATAATAAGGATCAAAATTGACATAAAAATAAAAGTAATATTTTGATTGGAGGATAAAATTGAAGCAAATAATAACTTTATAAAAGAGTGAAAAAAAATGAAAATCAAAACAATGATGACCAAATTAAAAAGAAAAAAAAAACATAATATCATCAATTTTAAATTAAATGATAAAATTAAAAACCAACAAAATTTTTATAAAAAGACGAAGGCAAAAAATTATAAATCCAAAGAATGAAAGACCAAATTAAAAACATATATAATATTTGATAAATTGTGATTATATAATGACATTAAAAATAAGTAAAATTTATACAAAATAGTGAGGATCAAAAATTAAAAATTAAAATAATAAAGATTGAAGTCGAAACATCAACAACCAAATGAATGAAGCTATAATTTTTAAGAGATGAAAAAGAAACAAAGAAGGGAAAGAAAGATCTACCAATGACAAACTGAATCACCACTAAAGATACACATCACACCAATAGGATGAAAATACGGTGGCGCTTCCAACAATACAATTAAAAAATATTTTTTTATATAAAATAAAGCCACATGAGCACCTTCCACACACCTCTAGGTGCTTCACATGCAAACATCTTCTTTACTTTTTATGGAGAGTGTAGATGTCCTTGGATGCATCACAAAGCGCTCATTCCTTTTTTATTCAATGAAATATCAAAATATTCATAAACTAAATTTATAATTATAAAAAATTTATTGTTGAAAGATTAAGAAGCCCTTTAACTTTAGGTTTAATTTTTTATTTTATTTTAAGGGTATTTTCATTGTTTTACTATGCATTATCATTGTTTATTTTTTTTATATTTGTAAAATACTAAATAGCCCCATAACTTAAATTGTAATAAAGAAAAAAATATTGTAAAAATATAAAAATATCCCCCAACACCAGGTTTAATTTTATTTTGTTCATTTTATTATATAATCAAGTTACAAAGATATTTATTTTTCTTGTTTTATTTGATAAAAATAAATAATTCATGTAAAAATTTCAATGCTCTTTAAAACATGTATCGTTAAGTTTTTTAGGAGAAGTAATAAAATATCGTTATATAAAAAATGTTTTTGATGTCTAGAGCTAGAGTGTTTTCCAAAAAGGTTTTAACTATTTTTAATAAATAATAATGTTGTTGAGATAAAAATTTTATTTACATGTAAAATTATATAATTTAAAATTATGTATTGTCAATAAATAACTTCTTCTTTTTGCATGAAGGCCCTTCTCTATAGTGCTAGAATTATTTTGAAAAATTAATAGAGTGTTTTAAAGTATATTAATAGTTATTTTTAAAAATATTTTTTATTTAAAAATATATTAAAATAATATTTTTATTTTAAAAATTTATTTTTTATACTACCATATCAAAAACTATCTAAATATATAAACAAATTATTTTTAAATGAAAAATTAAAATTTTAAAAAAATAAAATTTAATCCACGTTTCCAAAATCTAAATGTAATTCTCCTAGCTCCGCCCATCCTTCCACCCAAATTCTAAGTACTTTGCCTCGTCAGTGACGGTGATAGCCCAGTACAATAAGAAGCAGCATCTTCAACGACTCTATAACCTATCGTGGCTACCTTGAATTACAAGTCCCAACTTTCTGTAAATCTTGAATAAACCAAGAGGCAAAAGCACTTAAACCTTCCATTGATTGATTGTTTTTTCTACTTCTTTACAAAATTTGAATTAAAAATCAGAAAGGAAGGCACTTGATTAATCAATCCAAAATAACTAGTAAGTAATCTTTCCAGTCATGAAAGGCACTTCACCTACCTTTCTCCTCGTCAGGAAATTCCAGGTAAGCTTCTTTGCGCCAGGAGAAATTTGAGCACAGTTTTTCCATGATTGAGCTGAAAGTCCATAGAAATTTGGTTTCTCCTTCTAGGATTAGTCTTTGAATTTACATCATCCATACCAGCATTTTGTTTACTATAGAACTTGGAACACACCATCAGAGATTAACATCGTCGCCATTACAAAAACGAAGAAAAAGAAAAAGAAAAGGAACAGCATAGAGCTGGCAAGCCGTAAAAAGAAGATCAATGAGATCAAGTCTATCCTGATAGCTTCTGTTGCAATTCTACGTGGCTACATCAATGATTTCGTTCCGCAAGAAATACGCAGTTTTTTAAAGGAATTAGCTAGTCGTTTCTCCTCTGAACTCACCACGGTTATTAAAGCCTCACATGAAGGATAAAAAAAACATTTTTTTATGCCTTGATGATATATCTTGGCAGCAATGCTTTCTCTACCGCATCGGTTCCGCAGCGAGTCACGGTGGGCAAGAACGAGAACATCAAGGCACTGGCGTTTAGTCTTGACAGGAACTGTAAGATTGTCGACAATTTCCATGGTGTTGACATGAATTGGACTTATTGCAGTGAATTCAATGCAGCACTACAGTATGAGCTGAAATGGTATGAGCTTTGATTTCATAAGCGACATGCCTGTATGATTAGGAATAAGTATCTGCCTTGCATTCTTGAAATGGCTAAGAAAATTAAGGATCAAAACAGGGTAGTGAAGTTTTACACTACTCGCGGGGGACGTGATGGATGGAACTGTAAGGGGATCAAGTTGGATCACACTATGACTTCTGATAAGCCAGCAATGGATGGAAACCTCAAGCAAAAATTCATAGAGGATCTTGATAAATTCATCAAGGGAAAGGGGTGTTACAAGAGGACTGGTAAAGTATGGAAACGGGGCTATTTGTTGTACGGCCCTTTCGGAACTGGGAAATCAAGCTTGATAGCAGCCATGGCCAATCATTTTAATTTTGATATCTACAACTTGAAACCGTCTGCTGTCAGTTCTGATTCTTCCTTTACTTCAATATGTCCAGTCATGCAATGCTTATCGACTGTCTGCCGATCATCTTAATGTTGAAGATATCGAATGTTCGATGGAGCTACAAAATCATAAAGCGGGGAACATCCATCATATCATGTGGGAACTCCCTGGAAAGAAAGTCTAAAAGATTCTTGAAATTGGTGGTGAAAGACCAAAATAATAGGTGGAAAAATTGGAGGACCAATATGTATAAGATTAGTAAAATTGACAACTCATTTTTTATTGACAAAGGATTTATTTGGTGAAACTATTAGGTAATTATTCAATAATTTTGAAAAGTTTAATTATTTTTATTGAGGACTTACTTGTGAAAAAAAAATTAGAGTTAATTTCTGCTTTAATTAGAAGAGAAATTAAAGTCTCGAGTCGATTTGTAATTTTAAAAAGTTAATTTGATCAAATCAGAGGTTTAATTGCACAAATCATGAAGTTTAATAGACAATTATGAACTTGATTGAAGAAATCTAAAATTAAAAACCAAACTAAAAAGGGTGTATAATTGTAAGAGCTAAAATTAACCAAATCAATAGGCTAAATTGAAAAAAATTAAAAGTTTAATGGTTAATTAAGGGTTCAAGCATATAAATCGAAAACCAATGACCAAAATAAAAATGATATTAAACTTTAGGGTTGATAACTTAGTTTAATATTGGTGAAATTGCATGAAATTAAAAGTTTGGGAGGCAATTATAACTGTAATTAAAAGAAAAATGACTAAAATGAGATATATCAAATCCCAAATAGAAATCATAATTTCTAGGGTTCAACTTATGCATCGTTCAATTATTATTTAGCTTCTTTTTTTGATAATTTTGGTTGATTGAGTATACACTTTCAGGCAAATAAATATAGCATTTCCGATCATCTCTGAGACTGTAACCACCATTGTTCAACTAAGAAACATCTCATTTACAAGATCAATCACTTTCATCTTATATCTTATTTTCTTTAATAAACTCGACAATATCTTATCCCCAATAAGCTATCACTGTATTTTCAGATTTTAGACTATTTGAATTCACACTTTCAAACTAATAAATGTAGAGTTACAAACTTCTAAATTAAGTTAGGTTGAATCTAAATAGAATATGTGTATACCTTTTAGTAAGATTAGGAGGTCTTCAATAATAATGACGTCAAAGTTATTTTGATGAAGCCTCGTAAATGGTCATTTTAGGCATCAATAGTTGTGATACTCATTTCACAAAATCAATAATCTTTTTCATGTGTTCACATTTCAAGCTTTAACAGTAGTTTTTTATCAAAGGTTTGCCACATTTCTCTCAAAATCAAAAGCCAGAAACAAATTTATTAGTTTTTCAAGTTTGGAAAACCACCAAAACTTCTAAAAATCAAGTTTGTTATAAAATATTATTGAAAAACCAGTATAAGTACAGGGCTCACAAATATGAAATGTATTTTAGAACCCTATTATTTTAATCAAAAGATTAAGCTTTGATCAATATATATTTAAACCCATGAAAAATCTTAGCAAAACCCTACAAACATCCCTTGAAAAATCAAGAAAAGAAAGAAAAAAAATGAAGAAACATATCATGAAAAGACCCTGATATAAAGGTTCAAGAGCCTAACATATAAGGTTTAACGAGCTTTGAAATGAAAAGATAATAAAATGAAAAGAAAAAAAGAAAAGAGAAGGAAAACAATAGTGTATATCCAACAAGTTTAGAGAAGGTATAACTATGTTAAAGTTTATTGGTGGAGTCTATATGGTCTGTCTATTCATGATTTTTTAATGTTTAAATCTCTTTTGATATTATTTGAGCATATCTTGTATTTTTGGATTGTTTTTGTTGTTGGAATAATTTGATGTTTTTCAACAAAGTTTATTTTGTTTTTATTCATGTTTTAAGTATGTTTAGATTGCTCAAGCTTTCATTATGATAATATGTTCTAGTTTTGATCAATAATGTATAAATAAGGCTTCCGCTAAAAGCATGATTGTTGATTTTGATACTTATTTGAACATGTGTTTTTAACCTAATAACATGCTAGTGATATATCTGAGATATTGTGATTTACAATTGAATTTATTTTGTAATAAAACAATAAGTTGATTTTGTTTATAGGTTCACGATTTTAAAAGCATGGTAATCAATTTGATGTTTGTAATGTAAATTTATAGTTCATACAAGTATATTTTGGCATATAAATGTTATAAATATCAAGTTTTGAATTCAAATAACATAAATATGTTTGTTATCTAATGTGATAGTTTTGAACTTTGGGAATTCATGCATGTTTATCAATGAATTAATGTTATTTGTTAGTTCTTTAGATTCAACCATGCTTGGTGTTTGTAAGGACAAAAAACAAAGTGTTTACAGGCCTATAAGGCCAAATTTAGGTTTTTGATTTGGTTCTTAAATTTAATTTTTTTTTTCAAATTCTGGGTTTATGTTCTTTGCACGAGCTTTACTTTAGCTTGTTATTTTTTTAGTTTTTCTGGGTTAATTATTGACACATATATGTTGTTTTATCATTTTTAACAAGTAATCTAAGGTTAAAACATATTAATAACATGTATCATGCATTTAGATTTTAAGGTTTTTTCTATTGACCAAACACATTTTGATCAAATCATGATTTTTGAGTTTTAATTGAAGAAAATGAATGTTTTATTCTTGATCCACTCCTTGATTGCGTAAAAAACTTGTTTGATTTGAAATTTATATTTGTTGAGTTTCTTTTTGAATGTTTATCATGTTCTTGGTGTTTGATCTATTGTTGTTATAATTTCTTATGATTTTTAAGTATTGATTTATTTTGTTGTTTAATTGTTTGATTTATTTTAGTTTCGTGATTTTTTATTCAATTTAATGTTGAATTAGTATTATTTAATTAACCCAATTAGTTTTGTTTTGGGTGAATTACTAAGGCTTTTAAAGTTAGACATTAGAGTTAGGGATATACTGTAAATTATCCATGTTTTTTTGGTTATATGTTATAATTGCTTTTGAATTTTAATAAAAGAAGATAGATTATTTTTTGTTAAAATTAAAAATGTTAATAAAAAAATAAAGACCTTTTCTATTAAATTAGTTTGTTGATGGTGGAATTTTAATTATTACTCTTCTTACAATAATTTCGTGCTAAATAAGTCATTAAAAAATTTAAAGTTATTTCCATATTTTAAGATGAAATATCTTAGTTTTTACATATTTCTGGTATTTCTTAGCTCAATAATTTAAATTTTAATCCATGTTAAAATCTCTTTTTAAAATTTATTAACACATTTAATTCATAATTTATTTTATTAAATATATACATGTAGTTAACTATATTTGTTTTTGCAACTAGAAAATACATTAATACTGACAAATGTTTTTTTATATTTAAAAATATCCTGATCGGACGCGCCACAAATCGTGGCTGATTATCCAGTTGAAAAAACTCCACGCTGGCAATCCGTATATCCTGTTTATCTCTGTAACCGTTGGATCGACCAAATAAACGGTCAATACAGGCAGCAACCTCTTGACGCGGATTAACATTTTAAACCATGGATAACACATAAATCCACCGGATCTTACAAACAGAAGGAAGCCACGCTGGCAATCCGAGTTATGATTTCAGCATCTGATAACAGCCGTCAGATGTTCTCAAACTATCGGTGCATATTAAACCACAAAAAACACAAATGTCGTGACCGCCAAAACAACCGCCAATCTGAAAATTTGAAAACCCCCCGCTCTGCCCACCATATATACCCAACAAATTTCCCTGCGTTCATCAAAATTGGAAGTCTCTCTCTTTGGTTTCCGAGAAAAACTTCAAATTTTCCAGGAAAGCTTTCGGGGAAGATGTCCGGGAGAGGAAAAGGAGGAAAAGGGCTGGGAAAGGGAGGTGCGAAGAGGCACAGGAAGGTGTTAAGAGATAACATTCAAGGAATTACGAAGCCAGCAATAAGAAGGCTAGCAAGAAGAGGTGGTGTGAAGAGGATTAGCGGGCTCATTTATGAAGAAACAAGAGGAGTTTTGAAGATCTTTCTTGAGAACGTGATTCGTGATGCTGTTACTTATACAGAGCATGCTAGGAGAAAGACCGTGACTGCCATGGATGTTGTCTATGCTCTAAAGAGGCAAGGTCGTACCTTGTATGGGTTTGGGGGTTAGGTTTTCTGTGTCTCCTGTTCAGTTTGTATGGGTTTATTTTGCCAAGAAATCTACATCTCTTGTGAGCTGTAACGAGAAATTTGAATCTAAAATGGAAAGATTTCGTCAATTCTGTCTTTTGTCTATAGTCTTATCTTTCTTTATTAATCAAATGTTGCTGCTATTTGAGGCCATGATTGTTTGCTGCATTTTAATTCAACTTGTTTGATGCTGAAAAGTAAGCCCATGAAATTGTTTCTGTTGAAATTTAAGAAAATGGGTTGAGAGGATCGATGAAGCATGAAAAAGAGAACGTGGTCAATGTGTTTGACGTTCGGTCTGCGAAGGGATTTGGTTGAGGCAAATCATGCTTTCTACTTGTTTTTCTAATTCCCTGTAGATATGCTTACTGCACTTGAATTTACCTGTTACCCTTAATTTTGTAAAATCAATGCATTGCTAGAATGCCCACAAACCAGCCTTGTTCCGGGACTTTTTAATTTTAAGCTACTGTATGAAGATTCGCACGGCTAATGTGTTTTTGACAGGCCCATGCTTTTCGTCCCAAGTGGAATGGCCATAAAACTTGGATCAAACTACAGGGGGCTGATTTTACATGCGTCGGTGCTATGTGAAAGAGTCGACCACCGAAGAACTCCTGACTAAGCTGGAGAGGAGACTGACAACAAGAGCACTGTTGTAAATGGTAGGTTCAGTTTGCATCCAGTTGTTTCGTGAGTCGATATAGGTTTCGTTTAGGAAGGGGCCACCAACCACTGCTCCAACAGCAACATTTGGATTGGGATTGATTGAGTCAAGCCACGTGAATCCATCCTTGCAGGTAGTGTTGGCGTCGACAGGAATTGAAGCTCCCCTATGATGTACATTTTGAGGGTAGTTACTCCCATACCCAACAAGGTAGCTCATTTTCATTGGATTAGTTCCCAAAATATAATCTGCCTGAAAATATTTGCATCCGAGGCGATGAGTAATAAACAAGCATAAAATCCAGAAATTGTAGACATCTAATTTGAGGTAACATACCTGTGAAATGGAAAAGGCGCGCAAATCAGCTGGACTGTAGGATTTTCCATGGCAATATAGAGTTGAAATCTGGGTTGTGGCCATGTAATCACTGAATAGAACAGCTAGAAATGCAGAAGCCATAGCATGTTGCAAGCAGTTCCATTGTGAGACCCACACCAGACCACCTGCATTGATATAAGGACTGTTCAATGGATTAAGGACTCCACCGAAATGTTAATAGAATTAATATCCATAGAACAACAATAACTAGATAATTTTGATGACTTCACATCCATAATGACATGGTTTATCCATGTGCAGTGATATCAATAAGAAAATCACCTTTTGTTCTGCTAGATGTGGCTGTTGGTGAATCTGGAAGGAGCTCACACATGATGGCATCGGATGTTTTCCTGTACATCTGAAGGTCAAGGTTCTCCTCACTTGACATCCCTTTTGAACCAAAAATATTTAACCTGGACAACAGGACCTGCCTCAAAGTCAAAGCTATATTAGAATTGGTTTTCCTGATCAACATCACCACGTTAAATTACACAACATTGTTAACTTAAAGAGTGGCATTTTATGAATACATACATGAGTTCCAGCATGCTTGTCGTCCCAACTAAACCAAGTTGGATTTCCCCAATTAGCAAATTGTTGACCATTTAATTCAGTTACATATTTGAGGTACGACGGGTCTTTGGATGCATGATAAAGCCAGGCTGCTGCCCACAAGAGTTCATCTTCATATCCTGTGGAGTTGTAGTAGTTTTGCACTTGGGGAATGCTGACACTGTAAGAACCTCTATAAGCATCAGCAAAAGAAAAGAGTTGTTGGGCATGTTCAAGGAGCAGATTGGAATAAGAGGAGTCGATTTTCTTGAAAACAAGAGATGCTGATGCCATGGCAGCTGCCGTTTCTGCTGCAACTTCTGTCCCAGGGAAGGATGTGTTAACTTGCGTCAATGGCCTTATTCCTCTGATGGCTTCAGGTCTTTCCCAGCATTGGTGGTCCAGTTCAGGATCACCCACCTAAGCAAACATTTTACGTTGGAACAATTCAGAAATTTATATTTTTCCTCAACTAAAGAAACCAATGACGGAAAATTGTTAGCTGATGGGATAACTTCTTTGACACCATCTTCAAAGTTAAGAGTAAGTAGGGAACCTGGATATAAAGCACGTTCTCAGAAGGATGAGCATTGATAAGAAAATCAGTGATCCACTTCAGTGAATCCCGGGCATGTCCTAATTGCTTTACTGTCTTCATATTTTCTCCATATTCAAGAATTGCCCAAGACAACATTGTTGCGGTAAAAGCCATAGGAAATCCAAACTTCATTAGATCCCCAGCATCATACATTCCTTTCGACAAATCCAAGTTCATCTCAATCCCATCTAGTAGCCCTGAATCCCCTCTCCACACGATCCTATTATTCACCAACTTTCCAGCTGCAACAATAAATCAATAACATCAACATTTTCACCACCAACAACCATTTAGTCCAGTTTCCTTATTTTTTGCCTGAAATTATCTCCCACGTAACAAAATCAATAGCAGAGGAAGTAATTCTGATAGGAAGAGACTTACATTTTTGCACATCGAAGAATTGCAAAGCAATCTCAAGAGCGTCAGCATATTTTTTCACAATAGGTCCAGGATGATGTGAAGCTGAATCTTTCTTGGAGTCTTTTAAGTCCTCTAAGATTGCGAGAACAGCTGCTACTATGACAAGAATTGCAATCACTGAGACTAGCAAAAACCAACACCAACGAAAATTAGATTTTGTATCCTCGACCTCTTTAGCTTCCATCTAAGGTAGTACACACACTGTTATGTCCAGCAAAAAAATATTTATATCTCAAAAGACACAGAGGTGCAGTGATTTCACGCTTGAATTTGAACAATTGGGACTGAGAATCTGAGAGTTTGCGAACCGTTGGATACGGTGGCATGCAGACGTGGAGGGTCAGGAAGTAGCCGAGAAAGATACTTGTTATTGAAAAAAGACGAGGTTGAGATGGCAGGAACTAGGTTGAGAACGGCAGGGCGGCTTGTCGTTTGTTTGGAACTGACAGAGACATTTCTGCTAGCGCTTTGTAATTTTAGAGCACTAAAAATAACAAGGATGGGATTATCTAGAACTAGAAGGTGACTGCTATGGATTTGTCATGTCTGTCAGCAACTACAGCAGTTGTGGTTTAATGGGAACCGCATTTCGTTAAGATTTATGATGATGCTTTTTTGTTGATACGTTACTTGAAAAGAAGATTCCATAAATGTAGTTACTTGACACTTGATGAGGTTGCTCCGAAGATTTGTTTTTTTTTTGAGGGGGAGAGCGGTTCGAATGTGGAAGGTTTGGACAATTACGACATTTGCAAAACATTTTATTTTAATTTAGGAGAATTCTTTTGATGCTTAAATTGAAAAGCAGATGAAAAGAATTTTAAAAAGGCCGCGTTGTGCATATTTACATTATAGAACTTTTTGAAGAGGAAGAGGAAGAGGATGATATATATATATATATTTTGTGATGAAAAAATTGCCCAAGAAGAGTGCTTACCTTGTGGTTTAAGGTTGATAGTCAATCTATTTATCACTTGTAGTTTTGAATTATTTGAGGACAAATGTCTACAGTGACAACTAATCTCCGGAAAAATTGTTTTTGTTTTAGGTTTCGATGGCTGTGATAAGATCAATTACTACAAAACATGTAACCAAGGGACGTGCTCCCATGTATTTTGGTTATGTTATATTTTTGGAAATAGAAAGATGTAATACAAATTATAAATTTAATTTTTTTTTAGAGTTTCAAAAATCTTATTAGATAATTTGAGATTGTTTATGGTTTATATAAAAATTACTTAAAGATTAGGTATTTTTTTATTTTTAAATAATTATTTTAAAATTAAATTATCATAAACTCCAAATCATTCAAGTGTTCAATTTCTAATAGCAATTCACATGAATTACCAATGAAAAATCTCTTAAACACTTTTAAAAGAGAAT
The DNA here is from genome assembly GCA_015708895.1 of Populus ilicifolia. NCBI lineage: Eukaryota > Viridiplantae > Streptophyta > Magnoliopsida > Malpighiales > Salicaceae > Populus > Populus ilicifolia. The sequence continues at coordinate 651,323 of SRLM01000457.1, forward strand.
ATTTGATATATTTTTTAGTGCTAACTTTTTTTTTGTATTTAGATATTTTTGTATTGTATTGTTGTATTATCACATGTGGAAAATAAGAGATATAATATTTTATTTATAAGAAAACCTAAAAACCCTATAAATAGTAAAATATCTATTTGTTCCTTGAATAATATCATATATATTATTTTAAAATAATTTTAGAAATTTATTTAATCAAGTTCATATTCTATTTTTTTTTTAGGTTTATAATTGTAATTCTTTGTATTAATTATATTCTAATTCTTAATTTTTAAAATTTATTTTTAATCAAGTTACACTTGATTAATCCTTATATTTTAGTTTTTTACCAATGATTTTTATTATGTGACTCGTTAAGTTCCCTAACAAGTTGTCCCAAATGTAAATTATAATTCTAAATACAATAAAATTAAACAATTTAATTTATTATCAATTCAACAATTGAATGATTTATATTTGAAGATCAAATACAATATCTAATAATAACAACATGTTATGATTCTTCAAATAGTAAAAAAAATCATAAGTGATTTGATTTGATATTTTAGTACTAAGTTTCTTAGTGTAATTATTATATATTCATCAAGAATATTTCAATTTAGACATTGTAGCATAAATTATATTTGATTTATTAAATCATTTTAGTTTTCAACACTATAGTAATTGATTCTTTAAATAAAATTTTTCTTGTCAGGTATTTTACAATCTATACTTTTGAGAACATATGAGATATTTTACCTAATTGATATAGGTTGATGAATTTCTTTTTGATTACTTAAATATTTTTATATAATTTATATTATATTTAATATATGTTACCCTTAATTATGATTTAGGATAACATATCATCAGTATCAAAACATAACACTTTCTATATAAAATAATATTTTAAGTTTAAGTTTAAAGATTACTTACACAACCATCATATGAGCTTTTCTATATGTATAAGTGAGATTTTTATATAAAATTCTCTTACAGGGAACTTTAGTGTACATGTCATCTAATAAGTACTTATATAATAATTTCATATGTCCTTCATACCTTAGTTTATGAGAGTAGCTATTTTATTTCATAAAAGAAGTAACATGATATATATTAATCTCTAAATCTCTAATTAATGTTCAGTCTTAATAGAATAATTACTTGAAATATTTAGAAATAATGATTCGATATAATAAAAACTTTGTAATAACTTTATAGTTTTTAATAAAAAATATTTTTATTTCACGGACTTTATCTTTACTCTAGATTTATAAATTAAATAAAAAAAATTCAATTTATAAAAAATATATTACTAGCAGGTTAAAGATAAGTAGAACAAGAAGTGGTGCATTTAGATATGCAGTTAGATTCCAAATGTATTAGCCACCAAAGCTTTAAGAGATCAATTAATAACCTCTATTTCAGAGGAGCGCTAGACCACGGGACACACCCCAGAATTTGAATGAATACAAACTTTACATGGACCTTGAATTCTCAGATGAGGTTGATTGTGCGTTTTGATCATGGGATTGTATCTCTTGCGGATATTATTTCTTGCATTGAGACATGGGCTATATGATGAGGGTAAATCTTGGGCCCATCATTGCTACTTCATCAAAGGAAGAACATATATCAAAGTATTTTTGAATCAATTTATATATATTAAAATTAAATAGTTTTAATTTTAGGTGAATCATCTTGTTGATAAAAATAAAATAAAATTTATGCGGGATATGTTAAAGTAGAGCCCTAAATAATTAATATTCTTCAAATAATTTTCATGCACTACGTGTTAAAATTAGAACCCTAAATGATTAATATTCTCCAATCTCCAAGAGAATTTCCTTTGCTAAGTTCGGTTTGAGTGTAATGCGGGTAACAACAACAGATAATTTTATTCGTGTTTGGAACATGTTATTTTAAAAAAATATTTTTGATTTTAAAAAACATTAATTAATATTTTTTTAATTTTTAAAAATTTTAACATGCTAATAATAAAAATAAATAAAAAATATATATATATATATATTAAATTTTTTTTTTAAAAAAAAATACTATACACCACATTCTTGAATACGCCTTTCTTCTACCTTGGTAATAAGCAGTCGTAGTGATGGGAAAACATAACATGTTAGAGCATCAATGACCTTGGATTCTCCTAACTAAAAATAGACAAGCTTGCAATAATTATTCACATCAAAAGAATATATTCAACATTGTGAGCAATCAGATCCTTTGTACTTTTGACATTTATGAGAATGGATGCTCAGATTAACCTCGAGGCTAACATTTATTGTAAAATCTGTTATCGTTGTATGTATTTTTGTTTTTACTTTTATGGGGAAGTGATCTTCTTCAGATAGTTTTTTTATTTTTTTATTTTAGAGAACACATCCTTCATCAGTCATCCCACAATAAAATTATAAGCAAAACAACGGTCAATTTATTAATACAAGTATTTATCCCAAATATTTTTGTTTAATTTATCAGGATATGCTTTTTTTGCTCAATTTTTCTTGGATTTGAAAAGGAATGCATTTACTATCTAAATCAACACCTCAGAAATATTTATAGCGAGTCCTTCATAATTAATCTAATATAAAAGATTGAGAAAGAGATGACAGAGCATCAAGAAGAAAAGAAAAGAAAAGAAAAGAAAAGCAGACCTCTAATTATTATAGATTAATTTATTAATTAGGTGTTGGGAATTATAGGAAAGGCAAAGCAAGTAAAGAAAGAGAGTGACAATCATTCTCTTTTCTTTTCTTAAACAATACCCAAAATTCACTCCCTCATCTATCAAGCTGTACGTAGTCAATCTCTCCTCGATTCGGCTCCCCGGGAAAGAAAGAAAGGAGGTCTCATTTTTCTCTTAATTCTTGATCCATTTCCCTTATTCTTCACTCAGTATCTTTTGATTTGTACACATTATGTGTTGTACCCTTTAAAAATCCCTGCTTTGTCTTTTAATTGTCTCTTATTTTGTATCATTTGATGCAGGTAAGAATCCCCTTCCATGGTTTGGTGATTTATTTGTGAATTTTTGTATCTGGGTTATTGAGTTGTAACCCGTATTTAATTAGGGGTTTTGTTAATAAGATTGTTTAAGTTCTTGATCAAGGTACCCTTTTGTTTGTTTTTGGAGAATTAACTGTGACTTTTGCCATAATTGTACTGTTGTAGCTTTTTTTTAATATATATATATATATGATTTGATCCTGCTTGTTTAATATTCTCTTTATGAGCTTGGCTTTGCTTTGCTTTGTTCTTGACAAAGTTTGGTGCTTGTTAATTATCCTCAATGTGTTTATTAGTTTGCACTAGCGTTCTTGTCTTGTGATGCGGTATTATATGCTAAAGCCGAAGGGTCTTGTATGTTGATATGGATTGGGTTTATGCAATCTAGAATTTGAATTTCTATCCTTTTCTTTTTTCTTTTCTATTTGCAACTTTTGGAAGGGTATGGCAGGAGAAGATGGTGACTTGCCGAGTTTAAAGTTGAAAGTCAGTGAACCTCTTGAAACGTGGAAGCAGGAGATGGAAAGGCGACAGTCCCAAGTGGATGTGTTACAAGTTAAGCTTATGGAGGTGAAGGCTTGTATGCAAGGGTCAGAGGGAGATGCAAAGAAGGAATTGGATGTTCTTTGGCGAAGAGTGAAAACAACTGCGACATTGTTGACCTACTTGAAATCAAAAGCGAGAGTCATGGCTGTTCCTGATTTAGCACACACTTCATGTGGAATAAAGGAGCTAGAAGGAGTGGGGCTTGTTGATAGGAGTGGAACCCCACTGTCCAGCTGGTCTAGGAATGTTGATCTTTCTTCATTTGGTCCAGATGAAGAAGCATGTATGAGACTTAGACAGCAACAAGGAAGCTACGATGAACAAGATGAAGCTTATATTGGTGAATTACTCAAGTGTGTGCAGATGATATCGAATGTGATGGAAGGCCTCGTTAAAAGAGTTATAATAGCAGAATCAGAAACTGCTGTTGAGAAAGATAAGGTAACTTTAAGCCAGGAAGAAAATAGAAGGAAAGCAATCCAAATTGAGAACATGTCATCAAAATTAGAGGAGATGGAGCGGTTTGCTCTGGGTACAAATGTCATTCTGAATGAGATGCGGCAGAGGGTTGAAGATTTGGTTGAAGAGACATCTAGGCAGAGGCAGCGCGCAGCAGAAAATGAGCAAGAGCTTTGCCGAGTGAAAAGGGACTTTGAGTCTCTCAAATCCTATGTTAGCAGTCTAATTAGTGTCAGAGAGACACTTCTTTCATCAGAGAGGCAATTTCAAACTATTGAGAGGCTTTTTGAACGGTCAGTGTACTATGATTTTTCTGAAATAAGATAATAAGCTTCATCACTACATGTTTTTCTTTCATAAGTGTAGTTCTAAGATTTTATGATAACTATAGAATGGGATTTGAACCTGCATTGTACTAACAGGGTTTGGTGTAGCACACACTGTCCTTCATGGTGACATGGCCAGCAGATACTGATGTTTACTAGAATTGTTTCTTGATCGTGCACTTTCATAAGTCACTTTTACCAAATTTGAAAACTGTGGTTACTATGGTTTTGTAAGTTTTTTCTTTGATAGCATAATTGTTGGCTATGGGTGACGATTCTGGTTGTTTAGAATTATAATGATGTCCATGTCAGCTCATGCATCATTGGTTTGTATGGTTTTTTTGGGAGACGCATGTACATTCTGGCTTATGATCAGTAGTCAACCTAAATAGATATGGATTTTTAATCAAATTGTGAATAGCCACTGACATATATGTTTGGTGCTAATGTCTGTGTTTTCACTCTTCTTCATGGTCCAAGTCCTCTACTTGAATTGTATGCTCTGACACTCTTGACTTTGTCTGCACTCAGTTCATAGGAATAGTTGGCAGGCTAGTTCTCTCCCTCTCGCACAGCATGGCATTATCCCTTTTTCGGTTTCTCCTTTGTAGCTGCTTTTCAGCTGGATTTCTATATTTGTCTAGCATCTAATTTTGTTGCGAAGCAGGCTAGTTGCAAAGACAACACAATTGGAGGGCGAGAAATTGCAGAAAGAGACTGAAGTTCAAAAACTTATGGAAGAGAATGTGAGGTTAAGTGCCCTCCTTGACAAGAAAGAGGCTCAACTTCTGGCCATGAATGAACAATGCAAGGTAATGGCCCTGAATGCTTCAAATATATGATTTGGTGTTGTTATCTTGTTACACAAGCTGGTGGCTTGTGGTGAATGGTCGCTTCTTTCAAGATCAATGGTCAATCCTCCAGAAGATTCGGAGATTGAGGAATTCTGTATAACGGAGCATCTCGGACCCCTTTTCCAAAATGTAACATTCGAAAGAGCTTAGTGAACTTATTTACCAGTACCATTCTTGTGCTTTGTAAAATTGAAGCGACAAAAATATTGATCAAAATAGTTGTGTTGTGAGAACGAAATTTGTCCATCTAATCAAATTGTTGATGATTTTCGCATCATTTAGATAACCATCTGGGATTTCACCTTTACTTTTTGCCAGTGAATCTATTCCTACAATACTATCTATTTGATTCTCTCGAAGTTTCTAAACCTTCTGTTCTTCAGGTCGCTGTTATACCCCCAATCGAGCTGCTACCTCCCCATAGTCATCAAGTGATAATGGTTTCAGGTTTCTTGCCTTTTCTGTTTCCTTTAATATTTGGATAGCACGAGGATTTAATGATGTTATTTTCTATCCCTTTATTTTCCCACAGCTCTCGTGGGTGGCATTGGCACACGCTTACATTGTATAAAAAGTGTTAATAGGTTTTATTAAATAAAAAAGATTTTTTAAAGTGTTTTTTAAATAAAGATTTTCCAAGTTGAAAGATAATTTTTTTCCCCTGAATGATTTTGTAATTTTTAGATCTTTTGCTTTGATAAATTATTTTTTTAAGGTTTTAATGGTATTTTTTAGATGAAAATGGATTGATTTTTTTTTTTTTAAAAATACATTTNTTGAATTTTTTTTTTTTTTAAAAATACATTTTGAATTTTAGGTAGAAAAGCTGGAGTCTAGGGCCAGGTGATGTGCCATTGATTCTTATTTAAAAAAAAATAAATAAATTGATGGACGGCGTGCGTGTATCTTATTTTAAAAAATGATCAAGGCACGCCTTCTTGGGTTGGTAGGCCAACGCCCATGATTGCCTAACCTGCGACAATTCATATGTAATTTATTAAAATATATTAGGTATAGTATTTTGTAAAATTCTTAAACTAATTCTTTTATTTAAGTATTATTTTATTCAGTGTTATTCAACTTACCGTGTTTTCAAAGAAGATTATATATATATATGAATAAACATTTTTTTTAATATAATCATCATAATCAATTTTTCTAATTTATTTTTATTGTTTTACTACAAGTGTCCATTTGTTAGTATATAATTAAATAAAAAATAATTATAAAAAGATGAGTCTATGATTTGAATTGAGAGCTTCATAAGTTAAGTTTGCTCATATTGAATTGACAAGTCGTTTTTTAATACTAAATAAAAAATATGTTGTTTATAAACTTTTAAAATTAAATTCTATTTTGATCAATTATCTAACTTATTTTTGGACACGATAATTTAATTGAGTTGCACCAGGTTAATTGAAAATCTGGGCCTAAGAGATTAGGTTGGGATCTCTATATTATTATGCATTTCCAAAGAGGTCTTTGCTGTTATAAGTAAGTGTTGTTTTATTTTAATGTTTTTAATACATTCAACTAAATTATAAAAATTACTTTTTTTTTTTCATAATTCAAACTTGTTTTTAGAATAATGATAAGATATTGTTAAAAAAAATTAAATAATTTGGTTAAAAAGTCTAAAAAATATTTGAGATCAGATATAGAAGTTTTAATTGGAGGGGTATCTTTTTTATTCCTATTGTAAATCATCCAAATGTCTTTTTGTTATATGTTATAATTACTTTTGATTTTTAATAAGAAAAAGTTAGATTTTTTTGTTAAAATTAAAAATATTAATAAAAAGGTTTTTACTTTTAAATTAGTTTATTTTGATAGAGGTTAATTAATAATTTTCTTAGAATAATTTTATGCCATATAATTAAATAAAAAAAATCTAAATTTAGTCTTGTATCATAAAATTAAATATTTTAATTTTTATATATTTCTCAGTTTTTTGGGATAAATATATTTCTTAACTTATGACTTAATTTTTAGTCAAAATCAAAATGTCTTTTTAAAACTTATCAACACATTTAATTAATAATTTTTTTATTAAATATATAGAATGACATTTTTTTCCTCGCAACTAAAAAATATATTAGCAATTTTTTTATATTTAAAGATATCCTGATCGGACGCGCAACAAATCGTGGCCGATTATCCAGTTGAAAAAACTCCACGCTGGCAATCCGTATGTCCTGTTTATCTCTGTAACCGTTGGATCGACCCAGTAAAAGGTCAATACAGGCAGCAACCTCTTGACGCGGATTAACATTTTAAACCATGGATAACACATAAATCCACCGGATCTTACAAACAGAAGGAAGCCACGCTGGCAATCCGAGTTATCATTTCACTATCTTATAACAGCCGTCAGATGTTCTCAAACCATCGGTGCATATTGAACCACAAAAAACACAAATGCCGTGACCGCCAAAACAACCGCCAATCTGAAAAGTTGAAAAAACCCCGCTCTGCCCACCATATATACCCAACAAATCTCCATGCGTTCATCAAAATTGGAAGTCTCTCTCTCTGGTTTCCGAGAACAACTTTAAATTTTCCAGGAAAGCTTGCGGGGAAGATGTCCGGGAGAGGAAAAGGAGGAAAAGGGCTGGGAAAGGGAGGTGCGAAGAGGCACAGGAAGGTGTTAAGAGATAACATTCAAGGAATTACGAAGCCAGCAATAAGAAGGCTAGCAAGAAGAGGTGGTGTGAAGAGGATTAGCGGGCTCATTTATGAAGAAACAAGAGGAGTTTTGAAGATCTTTCTTGAGAACGTGATTCGTGATGCTGTTACTTATACAGAGCATGCTAGGAGAAAGACCGTGACTGCCATGGATGTTGTCTATGCTCTAAAGAGGCAAGGTCGTACCTTGTATGGGTTTGGGGGTTAGGTTTTCCGTGTCTCCTGTTCAGTTTGTATGGGTTTATTTTGCCAAGAAATCTACATCTCTTGTGAGCTGTAACGAGAAATTTGAATCTAAAATGGAAAGATTTCGTCAATTCCGTCTTTCGTCTATTGTCTTCTCTTTTATTTATTTATTTATTATTAATCACATGTTGCTGCTATTTGAGGCCATGATTATTTGCTGCATTTTAATTCAACTTGTTTGAAGTTGTTTCTGGTGAAATTTAAGGAAGATGAAAATCTTTTTGGTATCATTCCTGATTATATATAAAGAGACCTAATAGAAATACAAGAGTAACATCTAATTAAACAATGTTTTGTTTCTCTCCTGTAGACTTTTCAATTCTAATTCTAACTGTAGAAGACACCGCAAATTAAAAGACAGGCTCTAGAAGGGCTCTACTCTTGTGTAACCGAATAAGTTCTGGTGATAACGAAAATCATACACCATCAGTTCAGTCCATATTGCCTTCAAAGCTAACAAAACCCAAAAGACTACACCAGGAAGAAAAATGGATCTCTTTTCAAGGTAATATCTGAAAACTAGCTAATAATTCTTAGGTTTTTTGTTTTCAAGTTCATGTAAACATTGCAGAAAATTATATTATTCATTTAAATATAGTGAATAGTGGAATTCTTTTGTACTGTGTGACTTTGTCTTTACAGCTGTGTTTGTTATTTTAAAAATCTATTTTAGAATACATTTTATATTTGGTAATATTTATCTAATTTTATTATATATTAAAAAATTATATATATTGTAATTTTTATCGGATATATTTTACATGTAATGAAATTATAAATAGTTTTATAAAATAATAAAAAATATTTTATATAAAGTATGATTTATTTTATGATTTAATAATAATAATAATTAAATTCATAATATTTAAATTAAAAATTATCAATATTAATATATATTTTTAAATTATTTTATAATCTCAATTTTAAAAGCATTTTTAACCAAATATATTGGATTATTTTTTTTAATTTTAATTTTAACCATTGTTTTAACCAAATATCTATTTTTTCAAATCAATCCATTTAAAAATATTTTTTATAAAATAATTTTTTTCAAACCATAATCACAATAGCTACCGGAATACTAAATACACACTATATACACTTCTAAAATGTGATATTTATTGAATAGTTGTTATATTTTAAAATAACAATTTTTAAATATATAGTCCTTATAAAGTATGGCAATTTAACATATAATCTCATTATAAATTTTTTAGTTTAATCAGTTGGTGGTCGATTGATTTGGTTGTATAAATTAATTAATTTTTTCACAGAAAAATAATAATTTTATGATTTTGTTTTCAAAACAATATGTTTTGAGTTTATATATATTTGTTAAACTTGTAGACTAAAAAACAAACTTTAATTAAAATTTTTAAAAGTTATTATTCACATAATAGCTGTTTTTTTTTTGTTTTTTAATATCAACGATGTAGTTGAATTTTCAATAATTGTTGATTTAGAATTGTTAGGTATGAGTCTATCATAATTAGATGATAATTTGACTAAGATAAATTACATTGATGGTTTAATAATTGCATTTATGTATTAGTAGAAAGTATAGATGTGTGATACCAGAATAATAATTAAAAAGAATCATAACTTTTAATTCAATTATTGAATCGAATTCAAATTTTCATGGGAGTTTTCAGATATCATTTTTTTTATATTAGTACTCTCAACCATCAAATCTTTATATTTAAAAAATCTTTCATCGGAACTCTTGTTTTAATAGCTTTGTAATTTTTTTATGAACTACTTGACTAATTTAATTAAGTATTATGAAATAATGGACTAACTAGTTTTGAATTTAATTAATGCTATGGTTGTAAAATGTATTTTTTTTTATGGTTTTAAAATGTGATATTTGATTAAATATCAAAATTTAAAACAATGATATCCAAAAGTGCACTATTTCACCGAGACTTTTGTCAACTATGCTAATTTTGCCTTTTTTTTTTAATACTAATTATTGGATCTGTACGTATCTTTTGTGCTTGTTCATGTTATTTCATGGTTCGACTGCCTCAGTGTATAGAACTTGTCAGGATATCTTTTCTGATGACATAATAAATATGATAGATGCAAGCTCATATTCTTAAGCTGAGAAGACAATTGAAGGTGCTAGATGGACCACCTCAACCATCAAGACTAGTTTACGGTATGATTTCTGAATGTACATTATCGTGAACTTGGAGTTTCATCACTGAACTAATTGGATGGTGAAAGGCAAATCGCTAGTGGTAATTGGATGTAAAAAATGTGTACTGGCCCGCGTCTAGGGACTCTTTTAGTTTTAGTTTTAAAATTCTCTTAATAAGTTGTGTAAAAACCAAAGTATTCTGGGAGAATTTTATGAAAAGTGCATGGCTATATAGTATTTTGAAGACCAGAGAAGAGAAATTACTTCATAATTTTCTGTTCTGTTCTCATGTCTTGTGAAAGCAAACGTCTAGAAAGTTGCTTGACGGGAAGCATATCCTGGAGAAGGATGTCTGAGTAGAAAGCTGTTTCATGCCAGGCCGATTCCTTAAAATGGCAATTTCTTAAGCCTCCATCATGCTCTGGTGCTCTGATATCTGCACAATACCTGATGGTTTTGATCTAAGAATTCTCTGAAGTTGGGATTTTTCTTGGTGGGAAGTTGAAAATAATTTACAATTCATGCATCCAGTCTTTGTGAAAATAGTTATGTGGTCTCTCGGAGTCTTGCATCCTTTTAAAGTCCGGGCCAGCGATAACGAGATTTCATTGTGCTATTTTCTAAAAAGATTTTACACTTGCTAGCTTGTAAAACATTTTTGCTGATTGTGCTATTTCTAAAAAAAAAAGACCAGGATTTCGTTGAGCACTTTGTGGGTCCATGCTAACCCTCCATAACTTCTCATGCTCAACCTTACATAGCTTCTGTAACTACTAGAATTCTTGCACTGTGAGGTGTAAATGTGTATTTCTGGCAGCGAGCAAAAGATACCAGAATTCTTACCTCTTGATTTCTCCGAAGATCTCAAAGCATCAGCTTTCTTAGAAAGGGATTTCTCAAGTTTTCCTTTTGATTCTACAGATGGGTTTAAAAGAGGGATCGGTTCGCTTCTAATCTGCACTATTATATCCAAACTTGATCTCTTACTTTTAAGAGATATAACCAATCTTTCTTTCCACCCTTTCGAATTGATTCTATGATAACTTTTACGAATGAAAGCTATAAATTTAGAGAAATTGGAAAATTTCTACACATAAGGGAAACGAATTTTGGATAAAGAGAAGAAAGAATTGTGTTTGTAAGACTTGAGTTACTAATATACATGACATTTTTATCATTATTAAAAACCATGTGATGGCAATCGCAGCCGTACAATTGCAGCTACCATTTTAGCGGCGCGCCCTAAATTCACACTTCACCAATACGGTGTGTTACATTGCAGAGGAACGACGTCGCAAGTCCATTGCCCCACCAAACATTTTCATTCTTTAAGGAGTGAACATGCACAAACCTCGAGTTAACTTCTAAACAACCCGGTTATGTTGCGGAATGAACCTCAATCCAACTAAAAGTAAATCTAGAATTCAACGACACAAGCCAGAATCCAGATAGTTGAACATCGAAAGCCAAAATTCAAAAATATCTATATCTTAAAACATAGTCATGCACAGAAACCATCGGAAACTTAAAAATCCAAACGAAACTTTCATTGGAAACATCTCAAGTACTGAAATAACCTAATAGGCAGTGACAATAAACAAAAAACAATGAAGCCAGTGAAACTCCTTAAGCCTTGTCAGCCTTGGAAGCGGTGGCAGCTGCTTGTCCTCTAAGACGACCAGTTCTCCTAGCAGCAATGAGACCAACCTTTTGGCCAGGAGGAGCATCACGCCTGACTGTGCTAGCATGACCAATATGTTGATGGTTACCACCACCATGAGGATGCTCAACTGGATTCATAGCCACCCCACGCACCTTAGGCCAGCAGTTCCTCTTCACTCTGAACTTGTGGTAAGCATTACCAGCCTTCAGCATGGGCTTCTCAGTCCTTCCTCCACCTGCTACCTGTCCAATCATTCCACGGCAGCCGCTTGGAACGATCTTCTTGGAACCAGATGGGAGCTTGATCCTACAAGGGTTAATTCCATCATATGATTAACAAAACCATCTTACAAACATGAAAAATCTACTAGCACAAAAACTTGTCAAAACCATTGCATATAATCGCCATAGCCAAATCATTTAACTCAAACCACTGCGGATAACTGAAACATAACCTTCGAAAACAGAAAACCACCAGAACTTGACAGAACCAGCTGCTACCCTCGTCCAATGATAAAACGATTCAAATCCGACAGTAAAAATACATTTCATTTCAAAACGAATCGATTTTTTACCTCCAAAACAAGTTTAGTGAATATCTTTTAAATCTGCATGTAAAATCAATAATCCACGGCAACAGTAAACAAACACATACACACACGAAAAAACAAAAAACAAGTTTCGACCATCCGCAAAATAACTGAAAGAATTAATCGACAGACAAACATTCCCACCATTACAATACATCTCAACCCAAGTTATAACCTAATAAAGTTCATCTATTCATTACAACAAAATAACAAAAACCCACTTCAGATTCAAAACATATTCATCTTCAAACACTATAAAACATCAAACCCAACCAAAAAAACAAACCCACAAAATCATTATAAAAAAAATAAAATAAAAGGTTAGGTTATACCTAGTGGTGTCATTATCAGGGTTGTGACTGATAACAATAGCATAATCCCCAGAAGCTCTTGCAAAAACACCACGATCTCCAACATGATGTTCGACGTTACAAACAACAGCTCCTTCAGGAACAGATCTCAAAGGCAAAACATTACCAACCATCAAATTCGCCTTCTTGCCACAGTATACAAACTGCCCGGTATACATGCCCTCAGCAGCAACAAAAAGCTCCTTCTGCTTCTTGTACCTAAAGGGGTGTCTGAAAGTAACCCGGGCTAATGGCGCTCCACGACCTGGGTCGTGAATGATTTCGTTGACAACACCTTTCAAGTAACCATTTCTTTCACCGAAATCAAGGGATCTGAACCTTGCCGGACCCTTGCGATGGTGAGTATGGGATTTGAAGACAGAGCCTGCTCCCTTACGTTGAGCACGGATTACACGACCCATTTGTGGTTATTGTGTGTGAAGTGCTTGGCTCTTCGGAGAGGGACGGCGAAGTGTGATGGAGTCGAGCTGAGGTTGAGGTTTATGAAAAATATATACGGCGATGCGTGTATTAGGGTTTCGATAGGCAGGCTAAATTTTGGGTTTCTGGATGTGAGACCTGTCTTGTATAATAAAGTCCATTTGAGTGGGTCGGGCCAGGATAATATCCGTCGACTATAGATTGTGATGTGATGAAATTAAAACGCAAAGGCGGCCCAGCGTTTTATATTTTTTTTAAAATTATATTTTTGGATCTATTAAAAATAAAATATATATTTGATTTTTTTTTAAAATCAATTAGTTAATTACTACTTTTCATACCAACTAAGCTAATAATGATACGATGTCAATTTATGCTACCTTTGATAATGTTATTCTGAACACAAAATTATGGTTTTAAAAACTATTTTATTCTCACTCCTTATTTATTATAAATTATATTAAGAGACTGCATTATTCTTTGTTTTTAGTAACATCATGGGGGTTTATTTTTTTAAATAATTTTTTTATTGAATTTTTTTATAATTATTAAAATTCAAAATCAATTAAAAAAACAAGAAGTAAATAAAAACTTGGTAGCCAATTGTTTTTCCAAGAAATCAAACTTGGTGGTAATAGGTAATTAATGATAAAAAAGGGATAAATTTTGAATATCCTAATTACATAAATAAATAATTTGTACTTTTAATAATATTTTCAAGATATAAGTATAAAACCAACGTTTAATATCATCATTTATATATGAAAAAACATGATTAGAGATATTTTGATCTATCCAAGTAATATTTATATTGGATTTATAAAACTTGAAAAACTAGGATTATGTTTAATTCGCATATTTAATGAAATTATTTTTTTATTCTATTTATCGATATTATAGGAAATAAATCACACAAAATTTAAAACTTGAATTATGGAAGGCATGTTTCTCCACTCTTCAAACGGTTAAAACTCCACATGCATTCATAGAAATTACATCGTTATTTCTAAGAACTTGAAGATAAGAGGGGAAAGTAGAGAATCGAAAGAGATATTGGATAGGTTTGGCGTATTTTCATGAATATTGCAGAAAACATATAGAATTAATCTTCAGGCAATTCTAGCTTATCCCTCGACACCAAACTCCATCCTATATATAGAATATTTATATATGTTCTCTACCAAGTGAGCTTGGAGGAAGTTTGGCAGCATACAAATGAAAATTAAAAAAAAACCCAAAAAATTTAATTTAGCTAAACAAATTAATCGCAACAGCTTATAAATGTTAAAAATAAAATATACAGAATTTAACATAGAAGTCCATGCAAGCGAGGTGTTTTATGTTAACAGACCTGTACATTATGATGCATCCAAGACAAACTACATTGATTTTACTGAAAATTCTCACGCATTAATTTAATTTTTATGATATATACTATAGATTCAACGTCCTGTCACAAATTTTGAGCGAAGGCTGAGATTTGTAAAACTGTATTGGTGAGGGAAGATTGCAGGTGTTGGGGACAACCATAAAAAAGTGAGCAGCCAGCGTCTGTGTTCCTTACCTGCACAAAAACTGAAGAACGAGTGTTTGAGTGGGGAAAAGTTATGGAGAAGTAGTTAAAAACATGGAAATGAAGAATAAAAGGTAGGAAATATAGAGGAAAAGGGATACCTGCTTCGTTGAACAAAGCTTTAGCAGTTGAGGATGAAAGGCAAAAAGCAAATCACCTCGAGCCAAAGAGTCTACGCAATCAAAGCCTAGCCTGTTCAGGTCACCATCAGAGAGTACTGGAGGTATCAGAGGCTTACTCTTTTCAAAGAAAAACATGGGAGACTTCACAGGATCAAGAGCCCACCACCTACCTATTAACGTGAAGCATAAAGCCATATAATTAAACAGTAAACGAAAAATCTTTCCCAGAATAAAAAACAACAAAAAAAAATAAAAATTGCAGGACCAGCACAGAAAGAAACTCTAGCAGCTACAACCAATCAGACCGTCTTTCACACTCTACATTATTCAGGAAAATTACAACTGAAATAAATGAAAAGGAACAAAATCGTGAACGTATAGGAAACTGGGGCATGAACACAAGAAGAACATAAAAGGATAGTATCATACCTTTAATTAAATGGAGATTTTTTTGCTTCCCCTGTTGAGCTTTGATCATGAGAGATAGCAGCTTTCTTTGTTGCCACTTATCATCCAAAAATACCAAGAAAGAATATAAATGCCAGTAGAGTAGTTTCTCTCTCTCTCGAAATAATACAGTACAATCAAAGAAAATTCAACTAAACAACCGAAATTATTTCCAGAATCGACTGTTGCCGCACCAGCTATAATTTTCACAGTTGAAATACAATTTGGATTGTCTTTATCTTCTTCAGTTCTTCTCGTTTCTTGAGATTTCAAATTTGATCCTTAACAAACAAAAATCTTCCAATTTGAATCAATTACTTTAAAAAGGAACTCTAAACATTTAACAACTTAAGAGCATTCACATTCGCATTCGCATGTGAGCAAGGCCTATAAAAATTTGAATCATGCTTCCTAAATTTTCCAAATGTACAAATGTGGGACAATAAACTAAAAGAAATAAAAGCAAAGAAAAAAGCCAAGAATTGAAAACAGGAAAAGAAAAAGAACTAGAGAGAATTTAGAGGAGGAATATATGTATTTTTATTAAATCATCAAAAGTTGTCTTATAAGTTGAAAAATAAATATATAAATAACATAACTCTAAAAAATTCAAGTACTATTGCATTTGATCCATCAATTAAATCCATCTCACATAAATAATCCAAATAAATAAAATAAACAATAAAAAGGTACAGGTGAGTTCAATTTCCTAACCAAAAAGTGATATATTGGATCATCCTTTGTTGCTTTCATCCAAATACTCGTGTGATTTACGGTTTGAGTTTGGTATCTCCATCAACCCTCCTAGTATAGGAGAAAATTGATCTCGTCAAATGTAAATCTAAACAACTCTAATAATACTTTCAAAGATCTAGATCAATTTACTACAATGTATTTTAGTAATCCAAATGCAATATGAACCAGGTGGGCCCATCCAACAAAATAGAAACCATTGAACTTTACCATCCTTATTAAAAACAAGTTGTTCATCTAGAATAACATCAACATTATCTTTTTATGTTGATGTCAAAGTGAAAAGGATAAAGATTTCAATAGAATCATTATGAAGAGGATTATATAGCATCTCAAAGGGATGATTTGGAATAAGATGAGGTTTCAGGTATTTAACTAAATCCTCAATATTAAATGTATAACTAATGCTAAAATCAAGTGGTAAATCAATAACACAAGCATTTGGACTAATCCATTATAACACTTTGAATGACCTAACATTACTTGCATGTATTTTTTTATTACCTCTCGAAAGATGCTATTCGGGTATAATCCATATGATAACATAATTTCCAACATTAAATTAATATGTTATAAATATAAATGAGCTTAAAGTTTGTATTGTGCATTATTTACTTGGATCTACTTGGTGATCTTAACATGCAAATCTTAAACTCTACGTGCAAATGACTCGATTGACTAAGATATTGGCTTACTAGGATTGTAATCATGTATCACTTTAAAGGGTCTAATGCCTATTCACATATTAACAAAGCTATTATGAGTAAACTAGGCTATAGGAAGAACCAAATCCAAATTCCTATTATAATCACTTATTAGACATTTCAGAAGATTATTTAAACTCCCATTAACCACCCGAGTTTAACCATCAATTTAGGAGTGGTAGGCACTAGAAAACTTCAACTTACTTCCTACCATATGCAAAAGAGTTTTTCTAAAATAACTTATAAATCTAAAACCTCTATCAAAGACTATGGTTTGGAGAAGACTATACAATTTGATAATCTCATCAAAATAGAGTTTTGCGACTCGATCAATATATGTGGTTTTAGTTTAATGGATAAAATAAGTCATCTTAGAGAAACGGTTAACAACCACAAAAATAGAATCATGTTTCTTTATAGCATATAGAAGCCCAAACATAAAATCCATACTTACATCCTATCAAAGGCAAATGAGAACCTACAACAAGGAGTAAAGACCAATGTTATGTTTTTTATACCTAACTAATTAACATATTCAATATTGACCTACCAATTTAGTTATTTTTTTTAATGCTAGACCAAAAGAACTAACATCCCACCTTTTTAATGATTTTATTTCTTTTAAAGTGTCCTAAAAGACCTCTAACATGAATTTCCTATATAAATTCACATACTACATGTCTTTGGGATACAAAACTTATTATCCTGAAACAAATACCCTTCTTTGAGGTAATAACCATTTCAACACGGTTACTCTCATCTCTTAATGTCTTATATATTTCTTCAAATTCTTGACAAGATTCATACTTTTTTTTTAAGTTTTCAAATCTAATAATTTCATCACTCATTACAAATAATAGCGTTACTCGATGACTAAGAACATTTATTGTTTTATTCTTTATTTTAGATTTATATTTCAATACAAATAAATAGGCTTGAAAATACTCAACCCAACAACCATGTCTATGATTAGACTTCTTTTAAGAGTTGAGATAACAAAGGGCCTTATAGTAAGAGTAAAGAACAAACTCCTATAATAACATATAATGTCACCAATATCACAAGGTCTAGATTACTGTATAAGATTCTTTATCATATATTGAACACTTTTGTTTGGTTTTGTTAAGTTTTTTTTTTATTAAAATAAGCTATATAGTGATATTATTGACTACCTGCTTTATTTATACCAACTCTTGAGATATCACATTTTACTTTAATCATCTTAGTAAACTTTCCTTTCTTAAGGTGATAAAAACTTTAATAAGTTGATCTAATTATCCTTTCTTAGTTTTGCTATAAATAAGAATATAATCAAAATACACCACTAATAATTTTCCTATAAATGCCTTAACCACATGTGTTATTATTCTTATAAAAATATTTGGTGTATTGGAAAGGTCAAAAGGTATGACTAGCCACTCACAAATACATAAACACACCCATACATCTTTAGTCTTAAATACAAATTTTCATTTATCTCCCGAGCAGATTCTAATATGATGATATCTGCTTTTCAAGTTAATCTTAGAGAAAATTCAGGCTTATGCCATCATATCTAATATGCCATCCAATCAATGAATGAGAAAACAATACTTGATTATAATCTTATTAATAACTTTACTATTTATACATATTCTTTATGATCCATTTTTCTTAGGTGTTATACGGGCAAGTATTGCATAAAGCTCAAACTATCTTATATAAATCCCTTTTATAACCATTCATATTTTTTCCCTTACAATTCGAGATGTTCATACGAGTTTATCTTAAAGTGAGGCACAACTGATAATATGACACTCGGGATAAAATTCATGGTATGGTGAAAGTCACATATAAAGGGTAAACTATTAAGTAACTTAGAGGGAAATAAATCTAAAAATAATAAGTTAAATCTTTTTACCATGAAAAGCTAATGAACAAAAATTTGATCATCCAAAGATGATAACATCCAAATCATATCATCAATGCCTACCTAAAATGATATGTCCTATATCTAAGAGAATTACATCACACCAAATTTCATCATAATAGTCCAAGTCATTTATAGGAAAAATACATATGGCCTAACCACATGTGTTATTATTCTTATAAAAATATTTGGTGCATTGTAAAGGTCAGAAGGCATGACTAGCCACTCACACACATACACACCACCATATATCTTTAGTCTTAAATACAAATTTTCATTCATCTCTCAAGCGGATTCTAATATGATAATACCCGCTTTTCAAGTTAATCTTAGAGAAAATTCAGGCTCATGCCATTATATCTAATATGTCATCCAATTGATGAATGAGAAAATAATACTTGATTGTAATCTTGTTAATAACTTTATTATTTACAGATTCTCTATGATTCATTTTTCTTATGTGTTATAAGGGCAAGTATTGCATAAAGGCTTAAACTATTTTATATAAATCCCCTTTATAACAATTCATATATTTTCCTTTACAATTCGAGATGGTCATACGGGTTCATCCTATAATGAGACACTGTTGATAATATAGCATCCGGGATAAAAATTCATGGTATGTTGAATGTCACGTATAAAGGGTAAAATATCAAGTAACTTAGAGGAAAAAAAATCTAGAAATAGTAAGTTAAATCTTTTTACTATGAAAAGCTAATGAACAAAAAATTGATCATCCAAAGATGATAACATCTAAATCATATCATTAATGCTTACCTAAAATGATATGTCCTATGTTTAAAAGAATTACATCATATCAAATTTCATCATAATAGTCCAAGTTATTTATAAGAAAAATACATATGTCCTTGATTGTTATGGATGTATTGTTAACCCATAATACACTATATAGCTTATGAAGTGAGACAAACTTTAAGCCTAAATGAGATACATTACCAAAGGATACTATATTAATACAACTCTCACTATCTTTAATGATCTTACAACCTTTATCTCTATATTTAATATTGGTGTAAAAAATATCAATTCTCCTCTAATTCTTAATTTCTTTGGGTGGTGTTAAGACATATCTAACTACACCTAACTTGATTGTATTCCATCCTTTAAAGTCTTGCTTGATTTGAATGGATATTGATCTAACATATCCTAATAGATTAGGCTCATCCTTCTCAACATCTAGGATATTTTAATGTCTTTCTCACTTATATTCTCTTGATATTTTAATGATCAAAGCCTTATTATGACAACTAGAAAAAACATGATAAAAACCCTAACACTTAAAATACCGAGTTCTTGTAGGTTTTTCATGAAGAATATCGTTGCTTTTATGTTCTCTAGGTATCTGGAAAATATGATTAACTTTACAGGATAGGCACCTAATAAATAATAATTATTACCAGATTAGGACCTATAAGAGATACTATGAATGTCCTAACATCTTGTCTACTATATTTTTATGACTAACTCGTAGTTTTACACTAAGGTATAAGCTTCATTAAGAGTGGATACACTTCTAAGCATAAATTTTCTTTTAAGTTCATTATTCAAACTTTATTTAAATTCACTTAGAGTCATTGCCTTATCCTTCCTAACTATGTACCTCCTTATATATTCATCAAATTATGCCATATATTCACTAGCAGACTTACTTTCTTACCTCAAGTTATTTCACCAATCTAAGAGATTTCCTCTACGAGATAAGTATTTCTTTTGTAACTTAGTTTTCATCTCCACCAATCAGTAATAAGAGGTTAACTTTTCCTAGCTAAAGACTCACATACACTTTTTTTATAGAGTTTGACAGTACTACTAAATCTTATTTTTGCAAACTTTACCCCTATATTCTCAGACAAATTATATCAGTCAAAGAATCAATTCATGTCATGAACCTACATACCAAAGATCCATGGGTTATCATAGTTATGATGATCGTAATTGTAGTCATATTAGTAGTTTATATGATGAATTGGCCTTGGGCAATAATTATTGGAATGTTCATTATTGTTAGGATCATTAAAGTCATTGTAATCTAGGTGATGGTCATGATGGTCTTTAATTATTTCTATAGTTATCATTAAAATACTTAATCTTACTAAATGATCTTATTTGTAAAGTTTTTATAAATTCCACTCTTTTAGAAAATTTGTTCATATATCCCTAAAAACATTACTAGAGGTTGGGTCTATAATAGTTGTGACTTCAAGATTGTTTAATAAACAACCACTCCATAAATACATACAATACCAATTGTAAGACTATGACTAAGATCACAAATGATACTAATAAGTAAAATGCAATATAAAATTAAATTTAATATTTAATTATTTATTTATCTTTAAGACTAAGCAATAACATATTAAACTAGGAAAAATAACATTTTAGCAAAGTTAGTCCTCTAAATATACACAAGTAGTCCAAAAATATTGTTCTAAATTTCCCACAAATTTAACCAAGCTTTGCAATTAATTAAAAGGATCGAATATTCAATATAAATGAATAAATAAGCCAAAAGTTAAGGAAACTCAAATTGTCATATGGACTATAAATTTATATGAAGGCACAAAAAATAATATCAATGTTGATTCTGGGTCACCAAGTGCAAAACTATACCAAAAATAATGATATTTAATGACTTAAAGAAATTTATAATAGATTGCTAACCAGATTATGATGGGAGTACATTAAACGTCATTGTAGCTGACATAATAGATGTTCTGACATGGATGTTGATGTGGTAGTCAAAATTGACATGTCACTGTTATGGTAGTAGAAACTTGCATTTCGATGTAATGATAACATGTTAATAGTTAATTAATGTACCTTGAAAGCTTTTTATAGTTTTTTGATTGTCATTACTTGCAACAAGTATGCAAGAAGACATGGACCTCTGGTTCTTCACCTGTTATGGTAGAATGATTTTTTAGTGACAACTTTGGTGTTTAATCTGTTGTGATAGATTTGTTTATTGATGTGGTGATCTTGGCTAAGATAAATGGTTTTCTTGATAGATAATCTTCTACTATTGTAAGTTTTGACTTGATTTGAAGAAGATGATTAGATCGAGTTTGTTATATGGTCGATTCTACAGTGGTTGTGGTGTCAAAAGTTGATGCTACGGGTAATGGATGGTGGTTTAGAGATGAATGGATCTATGTTGAAGATGAACAAATTTTTTTTTGTTGCTTTTAACATAAAGATCAAATGATTATTTTTTTAGATCTGTTACGGTAAATAAAAGGCTAAAAGAAATAAATTTTTTTTATATTGATATTTTTTCTTTTCCATTTTTCATTGTTGATTAAAGCTACTTATAAAATCTAAAATTTATTGACCGGATTGAATGTAAGGAATTTAAACAAGCTCATAAAGTATTTAATTGTGAGAATAATTAAAAGAGCATGCTCTATATCAAACTAGAAATAAACTAAAAGTAGAAAAAGAAAGAAAGAAAAGCCAATATTTAAAAGTAGGGAAAGGAAAAAAATTAGGAAGAAGAAAGAATTTAGAAGAATAGTCTCTATTTTTATTAAACAAGAAAAAAACTGTCTTATAGAATGAAAAAGAAACACCCACACATATAGCCTGATCCTAAAACATCTAATTATTAAGCTTGACTTATCAACTAAAATTATTTAATATAAATAATCCAAATAAATAAAATAAAACAATAAAACAGATCTAAATATATTTAATTTCCCAACCAAAAAGTAACAAATCGAGCCATCCTTTATCATTTCCATTTATATGCTTTTGTAATCTGCAATATAAATCTAGTATCCCAGCAAATTCATCCTCGAGAACCAAGAATATCACAGCAGAAACAAGACAAGGGAAGTCTCTAATATTTGTAATGGGTTCGCATGAAGGTCTTTACATCAAGAAGAGGCCAAACAGCCTACGCTTACATGCTTGCAGGGCCATATCTTAATCACTATAACTAATAACAAATACCACTGTATTTTTTTACATCTAGGACAATGCTAGGGGTCAAGTTTTTGAAGGCACTCTAATGCAAAGAGAGATTCATGAAGCTGGAAAATTTGATTGGAATAAAGCTAGTAAAAAATTGAACACGGGAAAAAAAACGTTTCTTTCTTCAAACAGTACACAAACGACCGAATGAACGAGGAAACAGATACATAATTGCTTGCACGAGAAAAATGGAATCAAAACTAAGAAGTAATATGAAATGACAAAAACCAAGACTTTTCACAATCCACTAAAATGGAAAAGATAAAAGAACGAGACAGTAGTAGTTAAAGAGGCCAAAGAAAATATGCTCCTGGTAAGATCAAAGAGGGAGAAGGAGGACTCCTAACAGGAGGAAATCGATAAACAGAATTTTCATTACACGAAGAACAAGACAGTACATCAAATACAAATCACTGCAAACCCTCAGAACAACAGTACGAATACCTAGAAGATGATTATTAAGAACTCGACTACATTTGTATCTATATCCACTTGCTCAGCCATGATATGAGCTGCCTTATTCCCACTTGTACAAACAAGGTGACAAACATAAACAGTAATCAGCTGCTTCGGTTGCAAAATATTAAAGATGAGGGTGTCTTATCACCCATGAAAAAGGAGAAATTCCAAGCCAATGATATATTTAGAGATAGAAAAGGAAGAAACCGTCCAATTTTCCAGTCTATGGATATAGGTTTCCCAGCCTCCTCGCGGCTTCTATGATACTCTCTGTGTGGCCAAAAGCACTAATTCTCATGAACTCTTCGCCTTCTGGACCAAATCCAGAACCTGGAACAGTTATTATATGAGTCTTCTCCAGAATCTCAGTAAATATATCCCAAGATTTTGAACCAGGAAAATGAACCCATAGGTAAGGAGCATTTTCACCACCATATACTTTTAGACCAAGAGAAGAAAAGGTGTCAAGCAGTATTTTTGCGTTCTCCTTGTAGCATTTGATTATGGAATGCACAGACGCAAAACCCTCTGGGGAAAGACACGCCAGTCCACCGGCCTGGGCTATATTTGATGCTCCATTGAAGCAAGTGCAAACAATACGATTGAAGTCATTTATTACAGGAAAACCATTTGAAAAGGACAGCTCTTCAGGAACAACTGTCCAGCCAAGACGAATGCCTGTGAACCCAGCAAATTTAGAGAAAGAGGAAACTTCAATCGCAACCTCTCTCGCCCCAGGAATTTCAAAGATAGATCGAGGGGAATCATCACTGATATAAGCTGCATACGCAGAGTCATAAATTATGATTGATCCATTCTCCTTTGCAAACTTCACAAGTTGCTCCAACTGCTGTCGTGTTGCTGCATGACCAGTGGGGTTATTTGGAGAGCAAAAGAAAATTATATCTGACCTTGAAGCTGTAGCTAAGTCGGGAAAAAAGTTAGTTTTAGGCTGACATTTCATGTACTGAATGTTCCCATACATCCCAGTTTTATCTTCAAAATCACCAGCTTGACCAATTATGACACTTGAATCTACATAGGCTGGAAAGGATGGATCCTGCACAGCTATTGACACATTGGAACCCAGCAGCAGCTGAAGGCGAGTAATATCACACTGCGAGCCATCTGACACAAAAACTTCTGTTTCCTTTACCTGAACATCTCTGTAAAATGTTTCAGCAATAGCTTTCCTCAAGGCTTTGTTGCCTTGCTCAGCTCCGTACCCACTATAACCTTCTGCTGTTGAAAGGGAACGTGCATAGTTTGCCATGCTTGAAGCTATGATATCCGGTATGGGCTCTGTGGTGTCACCAATTCCAAGGCTTATCAATTTTGCATCTGGGTACTTCTCAATGTGTTGAGCCTCACGCATTGAGATCTCAGGAAACAAATAGGCACTCTGTAACTTTTCCATGTTGACATTGCGGGGTACCTTTGTATTGCAAGCAATTCCCTCTTTCTGGGTTTTATAACTGGCCTGGATAATCCCAGGCCGCAAGAAATTTCTACATAACATAGAATTGCCAGCAGAAGAGCTGTACATTTTGGATTTGGATTTTATCCTCAGTACTAACTCCTAAGTTTTCACTTAAATGTGAAACAAGCATTAGCATGAATGCCAACCATCCACATTGACAAATATATAGATTCATACTGCTGTCAATCGACACTCAAAAAAATGTCATGATAATTCATGTCACCCTCAAACTCAATTAATTTCAAATGTCAACAAGGTGGTCAATCTAAAAATTTCTGCAACAGTAGTCCTTGGAAGCGAATATATGTGATATCGGTCTGTTCACACCACATGTCAAAATCCAGTGCTCCATTTGCTGATAAGCAGCTGTTGGACTAATGAATGGATGTAATCCATAATTGTATATTATCATATGACCCGTCTATGTTCCTTCCACCTATCCAGCCAATTTCCCCATTGTTCCCATTTCCCATTTTCCATTGGTGTCATCATCTTGACTTGTACAATATTGGCACAGACAACTAAGTTTCTGTGGCATTTCCTTTCAACTTATATAGTCTCTTTGATAAGGACAGAACAATACCAGTTCAAAGAAAATATTTAACGATACTCAAGTTTTCTACTTTGTCAATTAATGTGCCCCTTGCGCTTGTTTCTCAGTTAGACTTAGACCACTATGGGATTCACAATGATGCATGTATTCAATGCAGCCTTTGGGCCAGGCTCGTATTACAAGGTTGAACTTCACAGGTATGGACGCAGTGTATTACCAAAAGTTTCGAAAGAGTTATTCAAGTTATGGGAGATGTTTGAGGTAATATTGTTTTACATTATACTCTCTAATAATACTAACGAGTGAGTTCAAAATTTAAAGTGCATAAGCTCAACCAAATAAGGAGCAAGGCAATAAGTGTGCTATAAGCTCCCAGACAAGTGAACGGTGTATTACTTTCCTCCGTCAAGAATTTTGTCAAGCGCATTGAGATCACGAGGAAAGATCGTAATTCTACATGTCCACTTTCAATGGAATGAAACTAGCTGCTTCCTCTAAAACATCTACCCTCAATTAAAAAATTTCAGAAGTTTGTCTGAATTTATCGTATATAATTGAAACTATATGCTGAAAAATTGAAAACACGTAATGTTCAAGAACATTCAAAGCAATTAATCATAACACGCTGGAAAATTGACTAAAAACTTGTAAAGATGACTAAAAACTTGTAAAGATGCACTCAAGTAGAGTTAGAACCTAAAAAAGTATACTCACCTAACAGAACATGACAGAAAAATGTTGAGCACCCAGAAGCTGCAAAACAAACTTCAGTGAAAATGACTTGTGCTGGCATGAAAGATTGAAGAAACTAAGCATGCATTAGATATTCATTTCTCATCGGGCAATAAACTAAGCAAACACCTAACACTAACAGCTAAAGAACAAAACTTCAATGTCAACAAACAAAATTATTACTTAAATTTTACAAAATCTAAAACCTCAATGCCAAGGAAGTTTTGCGAATATTGACTAAATATTATTAGAACTTCACAAAGTCTATTATATAAGAAGTTGAAAATAAGTTAAGTCAGCGTCGACCCAGAACCAAAAATTGCACGCAGCGACCTGTACTAGTCTTGATATTGTGTGTAAGTGGAAAATTTTTAACTAAAGAGATTCATTTTCATGAATCTTGAGCGGGGGCAGAAACAAAGGAAGTCAAGAAGCAAACCTTTTATATGATCTTTTCTGACAATAACAAGTACTAATGCTATCGTCAAACTCGGAACTGAGAACAAAAATCCAAAATAAAAACGACGTGGATGGTAGAAGTTAGCTAACCAACCTTGATTGCTATTTCCATTTTTCATAATATATTGTTTATTTTTGAAAATGTTTTTTTAATATATTAAAATAATATTTATTTTTATTTTTTAAATTTTTTTTATATCAACATATCAAAATAATAAAAAAATAACTTTAACACAAATTATGGTTTTAGAGTCTATTTATTTATGTGTTTCAATTTTTTTTAAAAAAAATAATTTTTTTATTTTTTATTTCAAATTAATTTTTTATTGTTTTAATTAATTAATATAAAAAATGATTTTTTTAAAAATAAAATAAATATTATTTTAATAAAATTTCCAAATAAAAAATATTCTAAAAAATAAGGTTTAACTTGTTGAAATTCAAAAATAAAAGCACAAGTGACACTTTAATTAGAAAAATCAAAATTAGAGACGGTGTTCTTATGAAACAACGACTTTTTTGCTAAAAAAAATATAATTAATCTTTATAGACTTGAGCATGAAGCAATAGCTAGCCCCTAATTTTGAATTCCAAGTCTTGTTTTACCAATATAAAGAATCATAAAAAAAATTGTTTATTCGCTTAATTTTCAAGATTGGGACAATAAAACAAACATAACATTTAACATACACATAGAGATTTTATAATTGATTAAGTTTTTGTTTGTTTTTATATTTTAAAAGTATTTTTTAAAAAAATAATTTTTATTTTATTTTTTACTTTAAATTAATATTTTTAGATTATTTTGATGTGTTAATATCAAAAATAATTTTTTAAAAATAAAAAATATCATTTTAATATATTTTTAAGTAAAAAATATTTTAAAACATAATCATAACTGCTTTCTCAAACAAGATTTAAAGAACTCAATCCCTTGTGGAGCCGATAAATCTTAAAATCTACAGGGAATTATTTATCATGAAATAATGTAGTAAAAGATAAGTCACCATTTTATTTGTAAAATTGCCTGTGTTTGCATCCATTTTACTATTATATATTATAGGTAAATTAGCCCAATTACAAGCCAAGCTCGTGAGCAACAATGTCAATGCAAAGAGACACAGTAGTAGGATTAGCTTTTGTTAATGTTAATTTAATATATTTTTATTTAAAAAAAATACTAAAGTGATGATATTTTGAATTGTTTATAATAAAACTAAATTAGTCTCGTCAGCTCGGTGATATAGATCATGAATCTAGCCGAGTTGAATAACATTAGTTTTTAGAATGTATTTTTTTATTTTATTATACAATAATGAAATTAGATATCTATAGAAAAGACAAATAAAATAATAGAAAAAAATGTATTTTTTTCATTGAAATTGTCTTTTGTGGTCATTGAAACTCCACCCAGTTTGATCAAAGGTTTTGTTCAGGTTTGTGTTGGCGACCAGTGCCTGGATGGATATTATCTAGCCATACGTTAAAATTTGTGGAAACCAGCTTAGATGCATAGGCGACATATGCAACACCATGTATGTGCATGAGCGATGAGGACAAAGTTAAAAGGAATAAACATTCTCTCTCCTCAACAGAATATTGTTTCGAATGAAAAAAATATATCACAATATTTCTCTCCTTATAGCATTGAAGAATCGAAAAATAATAAAAATAAAATTTAACATTAAAAAATGAATTTTTAAAAGAGCAGAGTCCGAAATATTAGAGGACAAAAATAACAACGTAAGAATTATTCTAGAACAAGTTTTTTTTATTTTTATTTTTTATCAGAAGGTACTAAGTCACCATTCTCAAAACTAATTTTTATTTAATTTTCTTATGATTTTAAGAAATACCTAAAGAATGTCAACGAGTTAAATTCTAGAATAAAAAATGTATTTCTTAGTCAGAATTTTCTCTTTTCTTTTTATTAATGCATATTTTTCTTTTATCTGACAAAGCCATGATTTTTTTAATCAATGATATGGTTTTTTGAATTAAAGCTTTGATTTACAGGTTTTACCTGAAAATTTTATATTTTATAATATTTTCTTTACATGGATCCATCTGAAAAATCCATTGACATAAATCCTAACTTTTCCCGAGGATTTTAACCTCTTCTTAAACGAGACCGGCGGTCACATTTTTGTCATCTTAGCAGAAGCACTAAATATCGTTGAATATGGACGTCTGACAAGACCACTAACAGCCCGTAAATGCCGGACTGGCCATGAAAATTACCACAGCCACCGACAAAACCGCCTCCGAATTGAAAAGGCGTATTTCATTTAAAGAATCGTTAGGCCATCATCTCATTTTCTTTTCTTTATTGACAAAACTGCTTCCGACATATTGATGCCTTAACCCTGCACAAAATCTACAGAAAGACTAGTCAAAATTAATTTATAGGCTTGAGTACCTCGTATTCACAGTTCTGGTCGTGTGAGTAACAACAAAACGTCAGGTCCTCCCAACGATTTCCCCGCTAAATTTCATTCTCTTTGCAACTGGGGCATCCAAAGCACTACCAGTTTGAAACTGGAAAGATGGGTCATGCTGGAAAGGGCAATCGAAGCCATTTCGGCATCCCTTGGGAGTTTTAAAGTATATGCAAGGCTTCTGAGACTTGTGATTCGATTCCCTCTTTTTTATGTTTTGTATCAATTCTTGGTTCTGAGTTTGATTGTAATGCCTTCCATTATGGGGCATGCTTTGGTCCTGGATTTCTTTCTTCACTGTACCATGTTCCCTTATAAGGTTCTTAATGTACTCCACATCCTTCACAGGGTTAGTTTTCATACCTGCGTGAGGAACACTGTTTGGTTGGATAGGCTTCATTACCAGAGCGGATTGCACCAAATTAGACATTTGGTTGGGACCGTTGTCTTTGAAAGATATTTGGGTTGCAATTGATTCTCTAGGCACTGTGCTTACCGTTGTTAGCATTGAATTAGGCACTGGAATGGGCACAGGGATGGAAGAAAATACTCCAAACCCCCTTGCTGGAGCAGTATCCTGATGCATAGACACTCTACTTACTGTCGGGTGCATCTGATTAGGTTGAAGATACAAGCTTCCGTCGGATGGCACTGATGGCAACGGCATAGCAGGTTTTGGACAGGATATGGGAATCTGACATGCTGGCTTCAACCATGGCTGCTCCTCACGAGGTAGGGGTTGCAAATTTCCATTAGCTGTAAATTGTACCGGAACCACATCAGGTTTCTCACATGATGGGGACATTGAACTAGTAACTGGCCTGGATGTCGCAGGAAGTGCTTGATTGCCACCGGCAAGTTCCTCAATCATTTTTGGGTCAGTAAAGATTTTAACAAGCAAACCAGTATCGATTAAGCTTCCATGCCCCTTGTTTTTCATGATAGCAGTAACAGCAGCAGAAGCTGCTGCGATTAAATTAGTACCTGGATTAGGTGAATTAGGTGATTTTCCAAATGCTGGTTTTTCACTTAAGAGTGGATTTGAAGCAGGGGTGATGCATTTTGAAGAGTTCAGGGTTCCAGATGACAATAAAAACGGAGGCAATGCTGGTGACTGGGAAGTTTTCAGTGGTTCTGTCAAATCAGATGGCAATTCTTTGGCTTCGTCCTCTTCAACAGGAATGAGAGGGATGACTGGAGTGAGGCTATCATCATAATCTGTATCTTCTACTTCCAAAGAAACAACAGGGCTATACAGAAAAGAATGCGTGAGACTAGGTAAAAATATGATGATTGTTGAGATCTTGGTTTACAGGAAAAAGAAATTTTACCTGGGAGGAACAGCAGAAGGGCGTGGATAAAATGCTTCAAGAGCTCCCATTTCCCTCAGTTTTTGGGCCTGTGATTCCTGGCTTTCTTCTCCAGCAGTCACATGCCAGCTGGAACTTAAAACAAACTGTTTTCAGGAAAAACAAAAAAAACAAAAAGTGCAAGCAGTTAGGATGCAAAATTTAATCAGCTGTAACCACTCTACCTCACATAAGTCTAAAAACACAAGTTTATGCATCATGATGTAAACACATAATGCATAAAAAAATTCATATTCATGCAAGAATAAAGATGAAACTAACAAAGAACAATATGCTCACTTTGGGAGGACACTTCCATTGAATCCTAGGAAAGCAGGACAAATCATTTTTACATGGATTCAAGAAGTGACTGCCTTCAAAACCCGGGGGGAAATCATTTGGTTCTTTACCACTCGAATGGAGCAAAAGCAACGATGCCTTTTTCTGAAGATGATCTTGGACTTGTCCGCCAACTTTTAAAGGACAATCTTCAGATACAAACAGCCTCTCCTATTTCACATCAGAAGCAAATCCATAACAAGAAGTTAATATCCAGTAAGGTTCACATACTTATTTCATTGCAGTGACCAAAACAGGGGAATCATCTAGGGGCTTTCTCAAAATACAGAAAGGAAAAATTATTCGGAAGACTGCAAAATTTTATCAATCAGCACAGGTAAGAACTTGGATCCCATTTGATTTTAAAACGATTTTTGATGTGAGCTAGAAAATAATGCTCAACAAGTAGACAACAACTAACCAACAAGGGCATTATGGCAGAGCGAATAAGCAATGCTCATACAATTTGAAAGTGAATTAACCAGCCAGGTAACGAACACATATGACTTGGTACACAGGATTGTGAATGCAGAACAATTGCCTGGTATCTTTTTCAACTATTCAACCAAATCATCTCCTGCTACTTTTACAAATGAGAACTTAATTATGAAAACACAAACATGGCAGACTTCAAGCATTAGACAATCAATTCCCTGTTATATTATAATGCTCTCATGCTATAATTGGAAGATCATCAGTCAAATGTTAAATAGACTGTTCCACTTGAAAATCCAAAACATCTTCAAAATGTTCCACACCTTCCAATACTTCCATCATCTCTACTAAACATCTCACAAGTGCCGGGAATTTCAAATTAACTTTGTTAATGATCCAGAAGAGAATATAATTCAGTTTCACAGGACTCTTTGACTTCGGATTCCAGACAGGATGCCAAACTACATTGACAAATGATAGGAGAAACAATATCTCCGCATTAATATGTTGAAAGTAGATTTCATACTTCTACTCCTGCAAATATTATAGATTTTAAGGTGCACTCATATGCACTCCAAACTATAAGGACAGCATCAGAAATTTTGGTGCAACACTGATGTCTACAAGGAGAAGCCTAAGAAACCTGATTCTTATAGGCTATACCACATCCCAAATTATATACAAGGACAAGCCTAAGAAACCTGATTCTTATAGGCTTTACCACATCCCAAATTATATACAAGGACAAGCCCTCCAAATGTGATGGTTGAACAAAAATGAAACTAAAATCTAAGAAAAACCAAAACAAGTGATGTGCCATTTAGTAAGGGAACCTTAAACATATGATCAAACCAAAGCAGAGCTAGTATATTCACAAATCAGATGATTTCCATTTATTTGTATCCAGACATATACATATTTAAGGCTAAATTTGCAGCTTGCTTAGACTGTAAAATGAAATGCTAGCAACATCTTGAGATTAAAAGGTTGATAAAAGTTATATTGTTATTATGATTCAAGGAGTAGTCCTCCCTTAATTCCTTGTAACAAGTTGGTGTGTTTTTGGGATCATGGTGGTTATCATCTTCACTCTTTTTAATTTTTTTTTCTTCTGGTTATTACGCAAGCTTTCTTCATGTTTGATCCCTTTCATTTATTCTATTGAATCCTTGTAAGTTGCAACTTTAAAAACATTAAATTGAGGGATTTGGGACAAACAATCTTTATTCGGTACCAAACTCATAGCAATCTTTATTATTAGTAAAGAATAGCATAAAAAGGAACTCGGTTAGACCTTTCAAGCAACTCCCTTCCTCTAAATGCAATGCTGAAAAAGGATGATACCTCATCACTCTTAGTAAAAACAATTAAACGGATTCATCTTCTTATCAGATCCAATATCCTTCATTCCTTCCTGGGTTGTTATCTTATCAATCAAACATTCATGGCGTAAATATCCTATCAGACCCTTTATTATTACTCTTGAATCACTGCTGATATAAAAAAAACAAACGAAAAACAAGAAGTAACAAAGAACGAATATGGAATTGAAATATCCGCCGGAGAGCATCATCAGGGTCCAAATGTGTCACAAAAATAAAAACGACACAACTGAACATTGATGATTGATGGGCAAAACACACAGAGGCAGGGGCTAGGTTAGGCTAGCCATTCTGTGGCACCTTTCTCGCCGTTCAATCCACTTCAACATCTCTAAATTGAACGGTGGAAACTTTGGTGCTATTTCAACCAGTATAAATCATCATCATAATAATATTTTGACAGCAATGAATATTAATAACTTGCTCTATCATATTTAAATCTGGACTATTTGCGAAATAAAAAGGAAAAAAAATTAATTAATTAATTATAGGTATACCTGACAAAGATTAAGACCAGGTGCCCACGAAACCCTGTTCGATTTGCTCGATCGCTTCATATCAATAAAAAATCTCAGATCTAAAATACTTTTTTCACTTCAAATCAAGTTTTATAAACTATTTTTCGATTTCAGTGATAGAAACTGAAACAGTTTAATCAGATCTTTCCTCTTTTTTTAAAAAGGTTTCAAAACAAACACTTCATTCATTAATCACTTGTTGAGAAAGGAAAGGAAAGAACTAAATCTTTTTAACAAATTCCTGTGCATGCGATTGAAGAAGATATATATAGAGAGGCGCATCCGTGTAAGGAAGCGGAGGAGAAGGAGGAAACCCTAGAGACCATCTTTTTTTTTTATTGTTATTTATGACTACTATTTTTTACATTATTTTAAGGGATAGACAGCGCATATATCTATATAAAGTTGGAAAGTGGTGGGCACAGTGATGAGTTGGTGGCTTATAATTGGTCTCCAATGTCGGCTGTTCTCTTCCCTTATCCTTTCTTTTGCACAATTTTGACTCCGATTGAAATCGGCGGTGGTGATTGTTTTTCCAAGAAATACTCACATCAATTTCTAAGTTAATTATAATTCAGTTTTTTGTTTAAAAAATAATTTTACAATACATTAATAATTTTACAGACATGTCTCCACGTAGCATTCGGTCGTATTTTTTTTTTAAAAAAAAAATTAAGGTGCCTCTAAGTTTTAAATAAAAAAATTAAAGAATAAAACATATTAGAATTCTAATATGTGCCTGGACGACATGGTATTTGGTGAAGATTAATAATATTTAATAAGTAGTATAATGGTATTACAATTTTAATTGTTTGATTATTCTTATATAATCAATTATTTGTTAATCTATCTACATTTATCATAGTTTTGTTTATGTGTTATCATAGTTGTTATAATTATATATTTTTTAATAGGAATATTAACAAATCTAGTATATAATCAATTGTTTAGTGATAAATTGTTTATATGCAGATAAACAATTAATTAATTATATGAATAATAAAATGATTAAAATTATAACTAGAATAATTAAAACAATATTTAAATTTTTAATCTGGTTTTACTATATAATTTTTTAAAAAAAATTGTGTTGTATCTTTTGATTTCATAATTTAATTAAAAAATACTGTATTAAAAAAATAAAAAATTGAATGATGCAAAAACTTTTTTAACAACTTGAAATAGTTTTCTATGAATTGATATAATATAAAAGATAAGTTTGTTGGGTTTTTTTTTAGTTTTACTTGTTAGAAATATTCAATATGTATTTTAAACTAGAACTTATGATGAGGAATTTTTATTCAAATAGAAAAAAATATAATAAATTTATTTCAGGAAATTTTTTATTCAAAATATAAACTTCTCTCTCTTTTTTTTTTAAAAAAATTGATTTTGATATTTGATTTATATATATATACATGCATGCATGTAAATTGAGGTATTCAGATCAATTTATATGTATTATGATTAATTTTTAAATTCTATAAGCTCAACAAACAGGTAATTATAAACATAATAAATATACATATAAAAAATTGAATTCAGATATTAAAGAAAAGAACAAGTCTCTTTTATAATCATTGAATCAAGACTTTAAATGTTTTTATTTATATATATATATATATTCTTACTTATATAAATGATAATGTAAACCTAGTATGGTTTAATGCTTTTCATAAATATCAAAATTTTAATTGTTAAGATTTATATATATTAACCTAAAAATCATTCATATATTAGAATTGCATTTATTTTAAGAATCTTAAGTAAAGAAGAAGGATACAAAAATATGCCCTAGGAAAAAAAAATAAAAAATAATAATTAAGATATCTATTCTTTTACATAAAAAGAAGAGAATGCTATAATTTTATTGTATAAAATACATCCTTCTATCTTTATTCTTGGCTTGATCCTCACGTCGTAGAGAAAGAAGAATTCTATTCTTGTTAAGGCAGACTCTCTTGAAAGCTTCCCGTGGTTTCCATCGCATGAAGAACTTTCCTTGTTCTTTCTTTATTTCCTTCCTTTCCTTTCTTTTAATAAAAGATGAAGTAACCCAAAATTTGAAGTTATGCTCAACAGCCACTCACGATATGCTTTAATAATAATTTAGTTTTTGTAGTTTATTAAAAATAATTAAATACTCTTTTAACTAATTTTGATCTTCTTAATTTATTGTTTTTCTTTTAAAAATACATTATTTTTGAATTTTTTATAATATTTATCTTCTATATTTTTTTATAAATTAAAAAAATGAAATAAATTGAAAAGGAACAAGAAGTTGAAAAAAATAAAATAAACTACTAACAAAATTCAAATTTAAAACTAAATATGTAATTTCTGAAATTATAAGAAATAATTTAAACATGGACTAGTTAGGAAGGTTTTTAAGATCTTAAAATTTTAAGTAAATTTAAATAACATAGTCCTCAATGTATCAACCTTTTTCTTTAAAATCTTATTTTACTTTTTAAGTTCATTTTATCACAATCTTCAATTTATAATGCATGCTTTCTTTTCTAATGTATTTTTCTCAATAAGTAAACATGTATGAATTTTTTTCCCTAATAAACTATGCTTAGAACCTAAATTTTTATATTCATCAAATACATTATGCAATTCATTATAAGAGCGGTCAAATTCATCATCCAAAAAAAATATATTATTGTCGATGTTAATTGCCATAAAACATATGTTTGCAACATGCTCTTCTTCATCACTTGAACTAGAATCCAAGTAATCCCTTTATTTTGCTTTCATTGCTCATTTATGATAATAGTTTACCCTTTTGTTTTGAAGAAAAGCATAATAAGTTTTTATGTGTCCTTATCTTGCTCCATTTGTAGCATTTAAATGTCCTTTTGCTAGATTCTTTTTTATTTCCATTCTTTTTTAAAGTTTGAGAATTTTTTTATTTTCTTTTTTCTTGGAAAGTTTCTAGAATTTTCTTATAATTAGTGCAATGTCCTCCTCCATTTCATTATCATCATCACGATCAACATGGTGTATGATTTTGAATACCAAATTCTTCTTTTGCTTCTCTTATAATTCTTATTTTTTCATGTTGATTTTATCGGTCATTGATGAATGAATGAACTTTTTCAATGGAAACTTGATGAGATCCTTAACTTCTCGAATGCTATCACTTTTGTTTTTTAAGTCTTTATCAAGGATCTAAGAATTCTACTTATAATATTGGCATTAGTATAAGTCCTATTAAGAGTATCCAAACTATTAGTAATAGTTGTCGTTTTAGTAAACATATTAATTATGGATTTATTTAGAAGCAATTTGAATAATTCATATTGATGTAAAAGCATATCAATTTTAGATTCTTTAACTTTATTAGTACCCTCATGAGTCATCTCTAAAACATGTTACATATCCCTAATATTTTTACAATATAATATTATATGAAACTTAGATCTACTTAAGGCACAATACAAAGTGTTAATAACTACTTTAGCATCCGTAGCGAAAAAACTTTTTATCACCATCGGTATACTCACTCTTGGTCTTAAGAATTGTGAAATGATTTTTGATTTTGGTATGCTTATGAGATCAATTTTCTATAGATAATTATAGTATCATCGTAGCTTTTCAATATGTATAATCATTACCATCAAATAAAGGTGACCTATATGTTGATAACCCTTCATTTTAAACACTAAAACTAGTTGTTGTTGTTCTACTCAAGTTTAAAACAAACCTATATAAGTAAGTCCTAAACTTTATACAATTGTTCTAATATTAAAGGGGTGAATTAAATGTTTCATTAAATATAACAAATAATGATTATTTTTTTAAAAAAAAGCATACCAAGCATAATTAACTGAGTAACCAACAATATAATTAAGATGCTTAAACTAAATAGGTAAAAGGAAAGAAAAGATTGCAAATTCAATTTTTAACGTGATTCAAGAAGTCTATATGCACACCTTTACTAACCGTACTTGAGTACTATGTTTTTTAACCAATCCAAGTTAAAGATATAATGATCTGAATGAATCTACACCAAGTTAATACGCCACTTAAAGATGTCACCTCCTTAATAATTTTTTTAATGACAATACCTCACTAATATTAAAAGTTTATCTAAACTCTCAAATATATACAAGTGTGATTTTATATCTGTAAGATACTCTTTCAGTATAGTGGATTTTATAATTTGATAATCTATTATTTATATACCTTAATAGCACTTAAGGGATTTGAAAATGTTTAAGTGTTGTGAAAATAAGATGTATACTCTTATACAAGAATACAGAAGTTTTAATACACAAATATAAATATAATTTAGTATTGATGATTTGAATTTGTTTTTTTCTTTTGAAATAGCTTATGTGTACATACATACATACATACATACATACATACATACATACATATATATATATATTCGGCTTTTGTATTTTATTTTGCATTTAGAGAAACTATATATATAGCAAAACTAGTCATTTAAAGATGTTATTATTCCTCTAACAACTAAAACGATCAATCGGTTCATATTAGTAAAGTCAAATAGTCGATCAATTCCTATAAATTTCTAGGTATTTATCATGTATGAACAAACATTTAACCGGTTCATTCGATATCATCAAACGGTTCACCAGTTTATGTAGAATACAATATTTATTAGTTTTATTTTTGGTGATTTTTTAGAATCGTTTTATCAATTCTTTTTAAATGCATGTAAAGTAAAATGCATGTATTCATTTTAATTTATGCTATCAAGTATGATATAAAAATTTATATTTAAGCACTAAAATGAAAACTTAAAAATTCAGTCTTCACTTGCTTTGTATCTTAGACTTGTTGATTTATTTCTTCATTCAATATCACATGCTTGTTGATGTGATCTTCGCATAAACGTATTCTCATCCAAGCATATCATTAGTTCATTTTTATTTAATTGTTATGATCACAATACATAAATTATTAACATGTAACCCCACGGTCAACACAATTTTTACCCATAAAAAAGGTGGCTGGAAAATTAGGAAGGGGTTTGTTGGACCTAAAGATTCATTTTCAACGTATTTTCACTTAAAAATATCTAATGAATACCCTAAAAGTCCTAATAAACCAATTTCTAGCTACAAAACACTCTTACCAGTTAAATAGCATAAAACAAAATAAAACAAAAATGTTCTTACTTAATCACGATATACTTTTTTTGACATGATTAAAGCTCAAATATATATAGAGGTGATTATTTTCGATTTGATTTCATTTTTATAAAAAAAGTAACTAAACCAATTTTTAAAACAAAACCGGAACCGGTTCAAATCGACTGGTTTTGGTTATTTTATAACAAAAACTAGTTCAAATCAATTTTGCTCTGATTTTGCAGTGTGACTCTGTTTTTTCTGGTTTGGCTTAGTTTTTTTCAATTTGATTAGGTTTTTTTAGTTTGACCCAATTTTTTAAGATCTGACTCTGTTTTTTATTTGGTTTGGTTTTTTTTTTTAATTTTAGACTTATAAAATCAAAATCAAATCGAACCGATTATTTTTTTTAAATTATAATCTGTTTAAATAAATTTTTTTATGCTTTAATTTGTTGATTTAATAAATTTTTTGATTTTTTTTGTTCACCATGCTCTAAAACTCTTTTACAACACTCTTCTTATTACGAGAAACACATTAATATCATAATTAATTTTTTTAATTGTTGAAGAATGTCTAACTGACCACTCTCGCTCTCCTTTCTTATTTACCACCATTATTGTCTCTCCTTCCAAATTCTTGGAAGTGGAATGCAAAATAAATAAAGTTTAGAACTTAAAAGTTAAACACAAGGATTAATAGCTGGAAGGTTAAAAACTCAAGGGACCTAAGTGTACGTACTTTTCCGCACCAACAATAAAAACAAAAGGAAAAAGGTTTGGCTCTTTGTTTATCTGAAAAATTAAATCCTATTTCATAATAATTGATTATCAATTTGAAGTAGGGATATTTTATGATACTGCGAATATGATGAATAATATGAAACAAAAGCAATTGCCAGGCTTTAATTCATCAAAAAAAATGAAATGATAAAAAAAATTGAAAGTATCAAAACGAATAATTGACAAAAATAAAAATTTAAAAAAACAAAAGAACACTCATTCGCATTCTCCATGTCCACAGCGCGAATGTATCATCATCCATGTAAAGACGAACAGAAAAACAACGTTTTTCTTAGTTTATTTTATTGTATGATTTTTGTGGTAATAATTTTCCTTTAGCTCGTCCAAGAAGTTTCTTTAGATGGTCTTGACTGCTTCCCGAATACATGCAAGACTTTTCTCCTCCATTAAAGTGGAATCATCCAGCATTCAGCTCGCAAAAGAAATCGTTTAGATGAAAGTTCATAACCTTGAAGTGCCTATTCACTTAATTCAAGACCTCGAACCTGTTAATTCATTGATAACTTTTCCCCACTTGGCTGCTGACACGTGCATGCAGAAGTAATCATTAACATAAAGAAGTTGCCTGTGATGATAAGAAAGGGAGATGGCCACGATTGATTTTAACACTTTAAAAATATGTCTGTGATGTTGATGACCATTAGCTTGCACTGAATGCATGCATGTGGGCTGAACGTTTGGTCTGATTTTATGCCCAGACATCCCCTGGAATGTTTGGTGGTGACCTCCTGATCATCCAACTTTCATTAAAATAATTGGAACAGCAAACAAATTTACCAGAGAACGATACAATGCATGGATCATGTATATATGTATTATGTTCTCATCAAAGCATACCAGATATACATGTAGGGTTTAGTTTTTGTAAGTGCCATAAATGGTGTAGACGGTTTGAGACACCGTAAGAAGAAGGATAATCAAGGCAGCCAATGCAGATACAAAAGACCAAGGGGTGTTAAAATAAGTATACTTGAAGCTTGCCCACTGTACGTGCCGGCTATTCTTGTAGTATTGGTCAACATCATGGAACAACTTGGACAAATAACACCTTTCGATGTCAAATGCTACTTCTTTACCAAGATCATTGATGAAACTTGCAACTTCTGAATCAGTACCAAAGTAATTCTCGATAATATTGCAGTCAGATAGATGTTCTACATCTTTGAAGGTGTTAACCAGGCAATCCAGAAGAGTTGCATACGTTGTGAAATGCTTG
Organism: Populus ilicifolia; assembly: GCA_015708895.1. Taxonomy (NCBI): domain Eukaryota; kingdom Viridiplantae; phylum Streptophyta; class Magnoliopsida; order Malpighiales; family Salicaceae; genus Populus; species Populus ilicifolia. The sequence continues at coordinate 691,406 of SRLM01000457.1, forward strand.
GAAGAACCATTATGACACTGCTCGAATGCTACACAATTTAGCAAAAATGAAGTTATAGTTTCATCGATGGTTATGGGAGGCATCTCTATCACCCCGTTCTTGAATTTCACCACCAAGAAACTATTCTCAGGATTTCCTTGACTCAGCTCAATTCCGGCACGGCGAAGTTTGGATACAGAGTGAATCATGGGAGTCGATGTGTCCACATGGAGTGATTGGCCTTGCTCAAAATCTATGAAACTTGAACGAACTAAATCGAGTAGATGTTTGGCTTTAAGATCATTTTGCCTTGCAATAATATTATCTGGTCTTTGAAGAGCATAATTGAAGAAATCCAACGCAAGTTTGCACAAAGAAGGGCCAGATTCTTCTCCTGGCATTCTTGTTATATCAAATAAACACTCAAGAACAAAGAAAGGAATCTGGTTCTCGAGTCTTAGTAAATCCCTGTAAAAAAAAGGTATGATCCATGCCATGGTAACAATAGGGTCATCAACCTCGAATTCAACAACATTTCCAACTTTACGAAACAACTCTATAATAAAACAACCATCTACAACCATCATCTCAATAAATTCATCGGTGTCAAAGTGGATAATTTGTGAGTAACACTCTCTTGCTTTCTTTTCTAGTGGCTGTATTGCCTTCAACAAGGCTTCCAAGTCCACACCTTTGTTCTGTGTCCTCGAGAGGATAGAACCTAAATATCTCCACTTGTGTTCTTCTATCATTTTAAGGTGTTCCTCACCATGGTGATAAGGTCCTATTGAAACTACATGAGGTTGGTAGGACTTACCGTTGATATCGATGAACCTTTGTGGGACTTTAAAGATGCAACATGAACTGTTAGCAGCTGCTTTGGTCAATAATTTTGGTGGGTCGGAGATTTTTTGGTGCATCCAGTTCAAGCGATCCTCGTTCACCTCCCAAATTCTTATGACATGATTGCCGCCTTCATCTTCTACCGAAATGCTCTCCATTTCATTCGTCTTGACCGTGAGTTTCTCGGGCCACTAGCCTACAAAGTTTCAAGACGTGCAGCTGATCTCCCTTCCTCAATTTGAGAAGATTCTGGCAAAGCAAATTTAATGTATGAAAATTGGACAAACCTCAAAAACACCCCTTAGTTATTGGATCTATATCAATTTTGTCCCCAATCAATTTCTTATATCGATTTTGTTCCTAAGCAAATTTTAATTTCTTAATTGGAGCCTTCTGATAGAATTCCTTATAAAAAAAATGTAAATTCTACCACAGAAAAAATGTTCTTTAATAAAAAAAAAATGCAATTGAAATGGAATCCATAATCAAATATGGATACTGAAATCAACAGATAAAATTAAAATTAATATAAAAATTTGATTGAGCCCAATATTAACACTATTTATATAGCTTTTAAGTTTCTTTTAATAATTTGTTTTTTCAAAGCTGTTTGGAAGAATAATAATTGTTATTTTTTAAAATATTTTTCATTCAGAAATATATTAAAATATTATTATTTAAAAATTATTTTTGATATCAACAAGTTAAAATAAATGGACTCTTTATTTACTCTTCTCATCAGACACTTTGACCATGAATTTGGATTTCAGATGACACAAGTACATATAATGTTTTTTTTTAAATAAAATCATGATGCTAGAAATATATATATATATATATATATATAATGAAATTTAAAATAAAAGGATAAAAAAAACATTCCAAGTTTATCTTTAGTGAAATAGATATATAATCTAGATAATAAAAAATAAAAAAACTTGAATTAATTTATAAAACCTATAATGTAAGTTATGAGTTTGAAATTATCTTATAAAATAAAATTAAAAAAACTTAAAAATAATTTTTTAATTTAATTATTTTATACTAAATTATTTTTTAAGTTTTAATATTTTCTTACATATCTTATTGTTTTATTATTTCGAGGATGGATTGGTTAAGCTAAATCAGGTAAATTTGCTTCTTCTTCTTTTTTATTTCCTAGATATAGACAACTAAGGGAAAACGAGGGGCCAGGGGGGAGGGAGATAGAAATTTCTGATAAGCTGCATTTAAAATTTTAAATCACTTAATCCAATAATTTTTGTGCCCATATGTTTGTCTTCATGGTATAAAGTTTGTTTTTTGTGGGTTTATTTATTCATTCATTCATTATTATTATTATAATGGTTCAACATCCCTAAATTGCATGCAATGGAATTGGATCACCATCGTTTTTCGTTGCATTGACGACGATGAGTTATCTATTTTCTTTAATTTCATGGGCTGCTCGTCGAGCCCAATAATCAGGCCTGGTTGCCTCAAGGCCCATACACGCTGGCCTTACCCGAATTAATGATTATTTTTTATATTTTCATACAGCCTCGTAAACTAATAGCGATCATTTCCACGGGTTTTCCTTTTTTATGTATTTTTTTTCCAGAAGTATTATAAGAGGTAGTCTTTATTATCGGAAGCAATGCTTTACTATACAGCTTTACAGAAAATAATGAGTGATTACTAAAAATTTCAACATCAGTAGAGGTTTAATAACTACTAATTAATTAATTTAAGATGCATGCTTTTAAAAAAACTAAGACAATAATTACTAATTCGTTTCTTTACTATCAATAAGCTTTTAGAAGAAAAAAGGAATGTTGAGATAACTAGACGTTTAATGGTTCATGGTTTGTTATTATTAATATTTGACTAATTATAATTTTGAGAGTTATAACTTAATTAATTAGATTTTAAATTTATTTTTTAAAAATTATTAGTATTCTCAGATATTTATATAGTTTTTAATTTCAAAACTCGTATAATTAATTGATATTCATGCAAGTTAACGCGAACATTCATGATAATAATAAAAATATTTAACTAATTATATATGATCTTAAAATTGTTCTTTAACTTTTTATGTATAGCTTTAAAATTTATTGTAATTCTTTAATATATTTAAAAATATGACTTCCTATTCTTTGGAATTAGCATGGACATATTAAATAACACATAATTTCATCTTATCATTTTCCAACACAGATTTAAAATTATGTTACAAAATTAAAAGTGAACCTATACATGTATAAATTACTAGGAGAACATGGGGCGACAACTTAGATTGTGGATCAACCAACCAACCAGCAGTGCAGATAAATTTTATTTTATTTATTGGCTCAATTAGTCACTCCTTCAAATTTAATAGATAAATTTAATATAAATAAATAAAATAATATGCCATTTTACAATTGACTGGTTGATAGTTCCAAGTGATAAATAAGATTCATCAGGTAATATATCAATCAAAATAGGAAATTTAAATGATTTGCACATTTATTAAATTTAATGAGGCACTACTAATAGTTTAGCATAATGTTATAAAAATACAAATTATTTTATGGGTAATATTAATGGTGACAAAGGGAACTAGAATCTTCTATATCGAACAACCAAGTCTTATTAAATAATACCTAATTTCTGCAAGAAACGTTACCATTGCTCTTATTAAATTCGAAAGGTTATTCTCCAACTGAAGGCATGTCTTTACTCGGCAAATTCCCTTTTTCTCTCTTTCATTTCCCTTGAACAAAGAGTAGATCGACAAGTTGTTATAAACTAATCGATAGAATATTGGTGTTTTAGCTTTATTAGCAAGCATTTTGGTCTTGTTAAATTCATGCTTGTCATTGCAACATGGATTAATAAAATACTAGCTATGCTAATCGTGATTCACCAGGAGTCCAGTTAAAAAAAAAAATGATGTGTAGGTAACACAATCATTTTTTCAAAAAGAGAAAAAAATTAATGTCCTAGTGATAAAAATAATATTAATTCATATTAATTTATTAAGTATGTGATCTAAATCATTTTATCAAAAGTAAAAAATTTTAAAAAACCTTAAAGTCTAATATTTGATTAATAAAATATTGAATGATAAAATTAAAAAAAAATATTTAAAATGATAAAAAAATACAATTATAAGTCTAAAAAGGCATAAATCTACCTAACTTAACTTGCCAAATTTATAAATTAAATTATGATATTAGAATCACTTGACAGAAAAAAAAAATCATGAAAACAATTTTTTTAAAAAAATCAATTTCATATAATGAGATAGAAAAAAATAAGTCCTAAAACAATGAAACCAAACTTGTCCAGAGCTTCTTTCTTTAGAAGCATAAATATGAAAAGATTATAAAACTTAATTTTTAACAAATTAAATATTAAAAGATAATTTTTTTAAGAAATAAAAAAATTCAGTTTATAAAAGAACTAAAAGAAGAAACTACCAAAAGATTGAGTATCCAATTAAAAAGAAAAACTGATTAAAGAATAAAATTAAAAATCATTGAAATTTTACAAAAAAAAAAATCAGACCAAATTAAAAAACAAAACAAATCAAAAACTTAAAAAAGCACTCATTATTAAAATTAAAAATAAGAAAAAATAAGAATTCTTATCATTCAATCTTGCCCGTCCCTGAAAAATTAAAAAATTCCCCTCAATCTAAATTATAGAAAATCCAAACCCAGAGTAATTTTATTGCTCATAAAAATCACGAAGATGAAAATACCATAATTGTAAAGCTTTAAATGAAAGTCGAATATAAAGGTCTAAGAGTTATTTTACTTTACTGTGCATCATGAAACAAAAAAACAGTATTGCCCCCTTTAAATTCTAGAGTGACAAATGGATCATTTCAAAATTACCCCAATAACATACTTTCTTGGGTTTTTTTTCAAGGGCAAAATAAGTTTCATCCATTGTTTTAATTTTTTTTTTAACTTAGGTCTCCTGTCATTCAATCTCGCCCCTCCCTAATAAATTAACCCGGATTGGGTTACCAATTTAATTAAATAAGGGTTAAGTAAAGAATGGCCGCAAAAAAGGCACCGGGAACCCCCCCCCCCCCAAAACACACACACCCTCTTACTTTAAATTTACTTTTAATCGTAAGAAATAAACTGTAAAGCATAAAGTGGAGTCTACTTAAATTTGCTTCTTAATTACTCCTCATAACTTGGACTAGTTATTTATAAAATCGAAGGAGAAAACGCAAAACTATTTTTAAATTCGGACAAAACCAATGAACTTTGCCCAAAGAATGCGCTCAAGTTTGAAGACCGCTTCGGGCTCCTTTAAAGTACACATTGGCAACAAATTGTACAAGCCAGTCAACTCAATATGGCTGGCTAATCCTCGCCCTNCCCTTCATTTATGCTCTAACTTATCTAATGACGTAACAAAACAACTAAAACATAAAGAATACTATGGTCTGGTCATCGACATATTTTATTATTTCTCGCTCCAATGTTAATCTAATGACGATTTTGTACCATACATTGTTAATCTAATGACGCTTTTAAAAGATGATTTATCATTGGTTGTTGGTTATATATATATATATATTAATTATAAGTTGTTTATCTTTATTATTATATTTCAATTTCAATTTAAATTTTTTTAATTTATGATTTTGTTCTTGATATTTTTATAAAAATTTTATTTATTTATTTTCAATATCATCATTTAATTTAAATTTATCATATACTATTGTTTTCAATGTGGTTTTTATTATTTTTATTTTTAATTTTTTTATAAAAGTTGCATTAGTTTTTAATTTTATTTTTCAATATAAATTTATAGTATATTATTTTTGTAATTTGGTTCTTATTTTTTTATTTTTTGTTATTGTTTTCAACCTCACCGTTTGATAAAAAATTGTAATTTTTCTCTAATTTATTTTTTATTTTGATTTTTATTCTTAATTTTTCAATTGCAAATTTTTTTTTTATTTTGAATCTTTTATGTAATTTTTTCTTTGATTTCATCATTCAATGTTTGATTAGTTGGAGATTGAGTGTTATAATTTTTTTATGGGTGGTGTTTTTGATCTAATGATCCGGTTACAAGTTTAACAAGTTAATAAGAGTTAATATTTTTTTAACTTATTTTCTTTTTTGATTTCAACTTGAATATTAGTTTATTTTATAGAAAAAATCCACTTTATAGTTTTCTTCAATTCTTTTCTATCAAGTTATCTCAATGCTATGATTTAAAATACGAGTTTGTTAGGTTAAGTTAGGTTGATTTGCCTTTTATTACCCAAGTTATATTTCTATTATGCTAATTCAAGTTGACTTTGTGCTAGTTTTTGTATTCTTCTTTTATCTAATTTCATCATTTTATATTTTTAATTGATAAAAAATTAAATATTATTGTTTTTTCTCTCTTGAAAAAAGATTTTTTCCTTGATTTATAGTAGTAATTTTTTTCATTTATTATCATTAATTTTATCTCATTAAAATAAAATCAACTTATCATTAAAATAAAATCAACTTATTTACTTATTCAAGACTATAACCCTGAATATTAAGGTTTATACACACACACTAATAGCACTTAAATATCATTTTTTACGTAGAAAAATTAGTGCCAACATGTGAAGTGGTGTGTTCTAGTGACTTTCTCTAAATGATACGCTGGAAACACAACACGTGGGACTTACGAAAGTTTTATTACAACACAAAAGATGGGTAATAAGACTACACAAAATTGAAAAATTCATCTCCGGACACTCTTGTAAATCGGCAATTTGATTTGTACCTTGTAATAATAAATATGCATTTATTTATTGAGACAAACAAACAAGAACAATTAAATCTTTACTACTAGTGTATTCTTGAAATTTATTATCTTTCGACTATCGATTTATCTCCCATCCGACTCAGTGACGGCTGGATAACTTAGGATAAATTGCGCCTATATATCGTTATATAACAATTAATTCACAGGATTAAACCTGAGAAAATGATGTAAAAAATGAATATATACGTGCTTATATAGGGAGTCAAAGTCTCAAGGCTTGCTTTGGAGTTCCTGTGGATTCAAAAATCCACCACCACGCTAGATGCCCCTTGAAAATTGGGAAATAAATACTCTTTAGCTAGCTTAGGCTGTGAGTCAAACCCACGTACAAGCCCAAAACCGTCAATTCAACCCAAAAATCAACACCTCAACATCCAGCTCCCTTGACCTTTCTTAAACACCCGCCTCCATTTACCATTCTACCCTTCTCCACCACCCTCTCCCTCCCGCTATATTAAACCCCGACCTCAACAGTCCGAAATCGCAACAGACTAGCTTTTTCTCATAATCCCATCGAATCAAATTTGGACTATCCATCAATGGCATCCGAAACAGAGCAACCCCTATCCGCCTCCAGCACTCCCGTCAACGGCGAAACCAAACCCAAAATCGCCCTAGTCACCGGTATAACCGGTCAGGATGGTTCATATCTCACTGAATTCCTCCTCAACAAAGGCTATGAAGTTCATGGGTTGATTCGTAGGTCCTCCAATTTCAACACGCAGCGGATTAACCATATTTATATAGACCCGCACAATGTCCATAAAGCCCGAATGAAGCTCCATTATGCAGATCTCTCTGACGCGTCGTCTCTCCGTCGTTGGCTCGACACTATCTACCCCGACGAAGTCTACAACCTTGCAGCCCAATCCCATGTGGCAGTCTCTTTCGAAGTCCCTGATTACACGGCGGATGTCGTTGCCACCGGAACTGTCCGCCTTCTTGAGGCGGTGAGGTCTCATATTGCCGCGACAGGGCGAAGCCATGTCAAGTACTATCAAGCGGGATCTTCGGAAATGTTTGGATCTACGCCGCCACCGCAATCAGAAACCACCCCATTTCATCCAAGATCACCATATGCCGCGTCAAAATGTGCGGCGCATTGGTACACTGTTAATTACAGGGAGGCTTATGGGCTGTTTGCTTGTAATGGGATTTTATTCAATCACGAATCTCCTCGTCGCGGGGAGAATTTTGTAACCCGAAAGATTACGAGGGCTCTTGGGAGAATTAAGGTGGGGTTACAGAGTAAGCTGTTTTTAGGGAATTTGCAGGCCTCTAGGGACTGGGGTTTCGCAGGGGATTACGTGGAGGCAATGTGGATGATGTTGCAGCAGGAAAAGCCTGATGATTATGTGGTTGCGACAGAGGAATCGCATACGGTGGAGGAGTTTTTGGAAGCTGCATTTGGCTATGTTGGGCTGAATTGGAAGGATCATGTTGTAATTGACAAGAAGTATTTTAGGCCTGCTGAAGTGGATAATTTGAAAGGGGATTCGAGCAAGGCGAGGAAAGTGCTTGGCTGGAAGCCTAAAGTTGGGTTTGAGCAATTGGTGAAGATGATGGTCGATGAAGATGTTGATTTAGCTAAGAGGGAGAAGGTTCTTGTTGATGCTGGTTACATCAATGCTCAGCAACAGCCTTGATTCATACGTCTGCTGGTCTCTTCTCGTCCGGTCATTAAGTTATTGTATTAATGTACGTAAGAAATTTGAATAATCGATTCATAATCGAATAATCAATGAGTTTAAATTGATAGGAGGATATTTACTGGGGTGTTTAATTCAAGTGTTTTTTTTCCTAAAATGCTTATTTGTTCCTTTGTTTCGTGGAATCAAATTCATTCAGTTTCAGCAAGAATAGTTTCAATCCTTGTGACTCTTTGATTATTTTTTTTTAATTCTTTTCGTAATTCATGAATTGAAATTGGATTTCCAAGACTGAGATTTTTGCAATTATTACCTACAAAATGCAGGAAGTCGTATGGCTTGGAATTACTTGCAGGCTCCGTTGTTTCAGTCAATAATGAAGTTTACCGTGTTCTATACTGGTTTGTTTAAGCAGACAATAGCTCTCTGATCTGAACTGTTTGGCAGTTGACGCGTACGAGGTTCTAGCCAAGATTACACTTCCGTGGTTCGACGTACAATTCGAATATCATTGCTCCTAGAATGGGAAAGCTTGGCCTTTTCACGCACATTATACTTGTCGTCGTCAGCACACTGTTTGCTAATCTGTCCATTCTGCCACCTATAACTAGAAATAAGAGAGAAGTTGTGATGGGGTAGTGGGGTCTGCTGTCCTTTTCTTCAGAAATGCTCTGGACATGGAGGGTTTTCTTCCTCTTTTTTTAATAATATGGCCGAAAAATATAATTTGAAAACCAGCTAATTTGATTAAAAAAAACCCCCTCCACTATTCTAGTGTTAGAGTTTATTCTGTATCGGTTTACGTCCGCAGGCAGCAGTTCGTGCATTGTTAATTGCACAAGCAATAGGTGGGGTGTCCCGTTGGCTGTCTGCTCCTTTCTTTGTCAATATCTATTTTTCGTAATAGAGTTTAAAAAGGAAGCATCAGATGCATCAGATCTGGTTTAAAACAAACACATGATGCATCAGATCCTAGCTCATGTCGGTTCAGCATAATCTTTGCATTTTACAGCAACAGTACATACTGTTTTCAACATCTTGAAGGAAACTATCATGGATTAATTAAGATAATGAAAGGATGGCAGAACAAGATTAACAATTTGTCCTCACATTTCATCCACTAAGCTTCTTTGTCAACGTTTCCAATATGCAAATCTCGATCCCAATGGAGGTTATGGGTTAAACAATGACTATACACAAGGAAAAAAGAAGGTGAAAACAGAACCTAAAACAGTTCGTCTGACCTGGCTTCTTTTGAAGGTGGATAAGATTTTCATACTCTTTGCACAGATGATGAGCTAGAGCTGATCTCTGAGTCAGCAGTGGCAGTTGAAAATGGCTTAACTGATGAACGAAGAGATTCTGGCCCCTCTGTAGTAATTCTACTGCACAATGTATCACAATTACTAATCACCTCATTCAGCCTCCCTTTTAACTCCCCAATCTCCACCTGCAGAGAATGAACTGCAAGTGTTGTCCCAATTAAAGTTGATCAAAGGCTTGATCAAAGATGCAGTCAAGAATAAGAAACTGAGGCTCACTACAAGTAACTGAGCCAAAAGGCAAACACTACTGAGAGAATGATCAATTCTCTTATGATTTCCCTATGTGATTCCATAATCCGTAAGTAATCAGTTATAGTTTGATAAGTTATCAAGTACCTTCTGATAGATTCTGCGAAGCAGTCTTCACTGCTGACACCGTGTAATTAAACCTTTGAAGAAGTTTAATTGCCAAAACATCTGCCACTTCTATCCTATTTCCTATCTCCTCCTGCAATAGTTTTCACCAAAATATAGTGGAAGCAACATTAAATTTCTGAATCCTACGAGGTGTAAAATAGCAAAACCAAAACAAAGTCGACAAAAGAGGTACAGCAGGTTTTCCAGGACAACACATACTGCGAGAAGAATTTCAAACATCAGCATATAACACAATAACCGCTAAAGTAGTACTTTCCAGTGGAAACTATTGCTGTTATTGCACTCTAGTCAGACTCTTCGGTTAAGAACCAGTGATTCCACGTATTCATGGGTAAAGAAAGAGAAAATCTCAGATGGTTCATCAATTAAACATTCTTTTTGACATAAAACCATGTTTAAAGTAGTGTAATAGAAGTTGCTTTTTAAAGTGTTTTTCACTTGGAAACGCATCAAAATAATGTTTGCCATCAAATCCAAAAACACAAAAAAATAAATTAAGTAACTTGAAGCTAAAAATCCAAAATTCAAAAATTTTCAAAAGTGTAGTTGGACCGAAAAACCAAACACAACTAAAGTCTTTGGACCTTCACTTGATCTATTAAAGAATCAGGTTGACCAGAAATGAGTGTAAAGTAAAACCAGATCATGTGCTTTCTCTTAATATCAGATTGGGCATTTTACATTTTTATGCTGCTCATCACCATCATATATATTTGGCTACTTTCCATTGACGCATCACCAAAACCTAAACATGAGCATTGAAAAGTTGCAAGCACTACTTGAAAATCAATTTACATGTGACCCTAACCTATAAACAAGTTTAGTATAGATCATGATGGAATTTATCATTATCCACGTCCATGTGGCATGTGTGCATCTTAGTGCTAAACTTCAACCTGGATTTCAACCTAAATAAACAACTGCATCAGAGAAAGAACTAAAAATACAAAATATAATCCATTGAGGATCCTTAATTTCTTGCTATATAAAACATTCACGAGAAAATGTATAGAACTAGTGATTGTTTTCGTTTCTCTTTCTATACCCAAGGATACTGAAGCGAACCTTCAAATGTTTTAAGTTGACAACATTCACACACGTTAGAAAGTAAGTTGCTTTTCTATTCATCGGTAGATATCTTTGTTCGAATCATTTTCACCTCCAGAGAGCGAATTAATTTTTACTTATCTAACATTCTAATTTCTTTATAATGCTTCAATGGAGAAAGTCTATGGCAGGAAGGAAAACAAGAAAGAAAGCAATTCCAAGACCCACCAGGAGCTGAAGAAGCCGATGCCTTCCTCACCAAAATGTCAGTCAAACTACCTTCTTCCTTTAGAGGTGAAGTTAATATTGGCCTTGTCTGCAGTACAAAAAAATTGAATAATAAGATAGCGCATTAGTCTCCAAATTGGGATTGTGTAAAGGATAATAAAAAGCTTACAATTTTGAGGGATTCGAGCCTCTCCAAAATGGGATCCACAGCTTCTGATCTCTCAGTGACGGTAGTGATCTCATCTGTCAGTCTCTTTACACCAAAAACAAGCAAGTTACTCAACAGTGAAAAATTTATTGTAAATTATTAGAGAATTTTAAAAGAACTAACTACCTGGGAACTTGAAAGACTAGACTCGGAGGCACCCATGGTGGTTTACAGTTTACTTCTAAACTCTTGTCTTAAACGGAAAGTTCGACAGCGTGTTTTAATCGCCACCGAGTACTGATCGGAACCCGTTTGGATTCCGCCAAGGAATCGTAGAAGGGGTAGCAGCTTGCAGTCGAATTTATTGAGGCGAGCAGCTGAAGTGCTTTAAAACAACATGATGCCGTTTCCGTCCCCGTAAGTCTGGGACGACTACTAGTTTTGTGGTTGAGGAGCGAAAGGATGGCTTTTGGTTTAGTAGCAGTTTGGTCCCTAAGGTCCTACTTTTGTTGCATATTACTACCTGTACTTGCAAAAAAGAATAATCTAGAGCTTGTAGTTTAGGACAACCTGTACTGCTAGATGCATCACAACCGCATTCCTTGTGTGTGGGGCAATTTTCTAGAATTCCACTCCGTAGGATAAAAAAATTAAATAAAAACCACAACAATTAAGTAGATGACAATAATTGCTAAACTCCATTAATTTAGATTATTTTTAAAACAAATTCTTTGAATTTTTTATTTAAAGAAATTAAAACAAATTTTTTTAAACATAAAAAAAACAAAACATTATTTGAGTTTGACTAAGTTCATCATATTTGATATAACTAATACAAGATCGATAAGATTAACACCTGAATCAGTTTGAAATAAAACTTAACTCGAGCTGATACTAAATTAATATGTTAATTTATCAAGTTAGACAGGTTTTAATAAGATTTAAACCATAATGTTTAATGTATAAATATTAGCACATTACAAGGACTGAAAAAGCAACCAGAATCACTTCGGTCTTCCCCTTCCCCTAGCTTCATCTCGTTTATATATAAAGCCCTCATTTTTTTCAATTCTGAAGAAAGTTGCAAAATCAATCAAATTAAGTAATTAAACTTTCTTCCCCTTTCCACTGATATATTCTGCTCCAGTCAATCTCAAGATTCATAAATTCAAGCCAGTAATCAATCTCACTCTCTTTGTGTATGCCAACATGAAAGCTACAAAAGCAGCCGCAACTAAAAAAACACCGGCGGGAAGGAAACCTGCCGCTGCCAAAGCCGCTCCTGATTCTGCCACCGAGGAGACACCGGTTCCAAAAACCGTAGGCAACGCCAAGCAGACACAAAATAACGACATGACACCGTTGCCAGCTACCGGTTCTGATTCAAAACTTGAACAATCACCAGGTGATAATGACTATTCCATCGTTCTGTAAAAAGTTTTTATTTATTTATTTAGTAGCTTGATATTATTCTTAATTAGGGTTTCTTTTTTTTTGAAGTGTAGCAATTAATGTGATTTTTAAGGTTTTTTTTTTTTTTTTTTGAGGTTGCTAGGCTAGGTCTGCTAATTGATATTTTTTAATATTAGTTGAAGGAAACAATATACATATGGACGTCAGCATGGCGACGCTGGATACTACGAAGCCACTTCCGATTAAGAAGAAGGTTGTGAGGAGAGTGGTGAAGGTGGTGAAGAAAACTCCTGCCAATGCAAAAGTTCTTTCAGAACAAACACCAAAAACTGTGATTGCCTCAAAGTCTAGGGTTGAAGAAAGCTCAAAGGAGGAGGAACTTGCTGCTGAGAATGTTGGAGAATCCTTAAAGAAGGAAGAAGTTACGATGAAAGTGGAAAATTCTAAGGTTGAAGGTGTTGCTGTCTCTGTAAAGGAGGAGGAAGGTGTGGAAGAGCCTGTACTCGATTCTAGCAAGGACGATGGAGCTATTAGTGATTTGGTTTGGGACTCTGTGACAAAGAAACAAACTGCTGTGGAAGAGCTTATGAAAGTATCCAGGAATGGAGAACCTGACAATGGGGGAAAGGGGGTGGATGTTAAGGAGGATGAGAGGAAAGACATGGATGATGAAGTAAAGCCCATAAACGAGGCTGTTAAGATGGAAGAGACTTTGAAGGATGAGGTTCGGAGAGAAGAGGCGCAGACCGAGCAGGATGAGTATGGTGGGGATGATGGATATGAGGAGTATGGAGATCGAGTGGATTTTGAGGATCCTGGTGAGGATGACTTTGAAGATCCAGATGAGCCTGCTGAGGAAGCTGATGCAATGGAAGACGAACGCAGGGAACTAACAGCTGTTGCTAAGGAGCGTAAGATTAAGAAAGAGTATGAGATATTTGTTGGCGGGTTGGATAGGGATGCTACTGAGGAGGATTTGAGAAAGGTTTTTGAGAGGATTGGTGAAGTGGTTGAAGTTCGATTACACAAGAATCTTTCAACGAATAGGAATAAAGGATACGCGTTTGTGAAATTTGCAAGCAAGGAGCATGTGAAGCGCGCTTTGTCAGAAATGAAAAACCCTGTGGTATGTATCACTTCATGGTTTTGGTTCACATTTTATAAATGTAATGTTAACTCCTCAACTGTTCACAGATTCGTGGAAAGCGATGTGGGACAGCACCAAGTGAGGACAATGATACATTGTTCTTGGGAAATATATGCAACACATGGACAAAGGAAGCTGTGAGTATCTAATAAAATCCAGCTCTTGTTTTGTGTTATATATATATATATGTATGTATGTATGTATGTATTTCTTCAGTGATTTATTATATTATATAATGTGGAATGGCAGATAAGGCAAAAGTTGAAGGATTATGGTGTTGAAGGTGTTGAGAACATCACTGTTGTCTCAGATGCTCAACATGAAGGGAGAAGTCGTGGTTTTGCATTTCTTGAGTTTGCTTGTCATGCTGATGCAATGCTTGCATACAAGAGGCTTCAGAAACCTGATGTTGTATTTGGTCATCCAGAGAGAACTGCTAAAGTGGCATTTGCTGAACCTATACGTGAGCCTGACCCTGAAATTATGGCTCAGGTTAAGACTATATTTCTTGATGGCCTTCCCCCACACTGGGATGAAGACCGTGTTAGGGAGTGCTTGAAAGGTTATGGAGAGATTGTGAGAGTTGTCCTAGCACGAAATATGTCAACTGCCAAGAGAAAGGACTTTGGATTTGTTGATTTCTCTACGCATGATGCTGCTGTTGCTTGTATTGAGGGAATAAATAACAGAGAATTTAGTAATGGTAACACAAAGGTAATATATGTTCTGTTGATACTTCATCTACTTCAAATCATGTTGCTTTGCAGCTGTTCTTTTCTCATTTCTTTTTGTTGTGCTTGTAGCAAAATCACTTCACCTAAAAAGCCACTACTAGGTTTTATTAAATTATTTTGGCCTTTTCCTTTAACTTGAAACAAAATGAGGGATCGAGGTGTCGAAGATGTGTTTTGAAATTACATCACATCTTCTTTTCAGTTTGCTACTTTCATTAATTTTAGTTTTAATTTCATTTCCTTGCCTGGTAGGCTTTGATCATTCCAGTATCGATGCATGTGAAATGCATGCATTTAGTTGCATGGTGCATAATAAACTTTCCACCTAGTTTGTTTTTAGACTAGTAAGTGATGGTCTATGAACTGAGGTCATGATGTTGTCATGTGCTGGCAGACGAGAGTTAAAGCAAGGCTGTCAAATCCATTGCCAAAAACTCAGGCTGTGAAGGGTGGAATGTGTGGTGGCTTTCGAATTGGTCATTCTGGAAGTGGAAACTTTACAAGATTTGGTAACCTTTGATCTTGAGGACTTGAATCTTTCTTAACATCTGGTCTTTTCTCCATTTGATTTAGGCAACTGTGTTACAGGAAGGGGTTTTGGGCGTGGTGGACATCACTCCAACTGGGCAAATTTCCAACGTGGCAGGGGTTTCTATCAACGAGGACGTGGTCAAACTAGTAGAATGGTTCCTCATGAGTATGACTATAATGATCGATATGACATGCTTCATGGGAGGCAAGGTATTCAATGGTCTCTCTCTCTGTGAGCATGCGGACACACACACACACGCACACACGCACTCCTTTCCAGTAGAAGCAGATCTTTCAGTTGGCTGCCGCTAAAAATCTAACTCCAACTATTGTATTGAGTAGGAGGCAGAAGGGGTACTTTCAGAGGAGGTTATCACACAGCTGGTAGAGGTATGACTGCTGGGCCATCAAGATCTAATATGAATAGAGCTTGGCATGATATCCCTGAGCGAGGACACAGGGAGCATGTTTCTTCAAGGAGGCAACCATTTTCTCCTGAAGAAACCTTTGACCGACGTTTTGTTGGAAGGCACTTTGATGACCCCTATTTTTATGATGATGGACCACATGGGATGAAGCGGCCATTTTACATGACTGTGAGAATTTCGTTTGATGGCCAAACTCTATCATTTGGTCAATATTGTTCTTTTAAAATTTAAGCTTCTGTCGTTGCTTGTGCATCCTTTATATTCTTTAGAGTTTGATAGTATTCTCTTGCTTTTAGGACCAAGATCCTGATTACATGGAACCTAGTAGGCTTCGACCCCGGTTAGATTACTCTGATCCTCGATTAGATTATGCTGACCCAGCAGCTTCATTTCGTGGGACACATTATCGTGGTATGAGTTATTTTGTCCCAGCTCTTTTCACTTTGTGTGGCATGGTTATTTTATTTAGTTTATTGTTTTCAATATTTGTCATCCTTGTGGCTTTATGTTTCAGATGCATATGGAGCAGGCAGTGAACCCTACTTTCATGAATATCGTGGTTCTGATGTGAGCAAGTAACCTCTAGCTTATTCCACTTCTTTTTTTTACTATTAATAGCTTCATCCTATTTTGTTTTCTGTTTGTGTTGCAGTATGCTTCATATCCACCTTATTATGGGAGCGACCATTCATATGGTGGTGGTTACCGCTATTAGGCACAGTCAAATCTGGTAATTTCAATTGCCTTGCAATCTTAAATAGTCTATATTAGATGTGATTCTTGAAGTTAAAGGTTTTGACTTCAATTGTGTCTAGGTGGGCTTGGAAAAGCAGGACGCTAAACATTGATGATAGGCAAATGGCTTGGTGTTCAGAAACTAGTTGAAGTTGCCTTTACTCTATCTCTTCCATGTCTTGTATTTTTCTTTGTGATTCCCTTCAAATTCTCTCCCTGTGAAAATTTTCGTTGCAGAATCCAGAGACTTTTTGTCTAGTTTAGGGTATATCTTCAAAGGGCATAGATTAAGCAAGTAAAATTCTCTCTATATTTTGGAGATTGGAATAGATATTTATCCCTTTGATCTAGGCATGAACTGCTTGAGGACTTACATTATGGGGTTGTTCTATAGTTTAGTTTTTGGTTCTGTTTATGTTCCTGAATTGTGGATGAAAAATTGATGCTGATGATGTTTAGTTTTGAAGCCCAAACATAACAGATTGGTGACTATGGTTTATGGAAGTTCAAAGTTTCAAATCAAGGTTTTTCTTGTAGTGATGGAGGTGAAGCAGTTAATATTGAGTATGCTGGTTCTAGCTTTGTGGAGATTTCTTCAAATTTTTAAAAGAGAAATGGAAAGGTTTAGACCTTTTATGCCTAACTTATAGGAATTGTAAATCCAAATCGTAACATCTTGTGTGGCTTTATTTTGAAAATTGGAATGGATTTGTGCCCCATAAAACTTAATGGTTATTTAGTTTGCCAATGACTGGTTCCCTTGGATATGATCTGGCTGTTCATTCAACATATATGCACCTATTGCCAAAGCAAAACTGCTGGGAATTGCATTTTATTTGAAGGTGCATTGCACTGAAGATGAAATTAAGATTTTGAACACATTTCATTTAATTATTATTTTACTAGGAGAACTAGCAATTGGCTTGGTCCGTGATATATTTCGATTCTTCAGTAGCATAAGATTTTATGTATTTTGAGAGTGATCCTTTATGGTATCGTTACATAACAGAATCATTTGTTTGGGTTGAGATTGAAACTGACAGTTTGTGTGGTGATAAGATCTGTCTTTCAAGGTGAATTGATTTGTAAGCTTAAACTGTCACTTATTCTGATAGTTACTGTTTACTAGCTTTGGATTGATGGAGAAATGGCATTGGTGTGCCTACAAGAAAATATATGATCGTGTTTCATATGTGCCTCTTAAACTTCAATGGTTGAATTGTGTTTCAAAGCTTACAAGCATTTTTCAATGGTGGTAATGACCTACAGTTCTCTGTATCACAATGATACGTGGCATAGAATCCTAAATGTGGAAATTGTGGTTATAAAGATGAAGGTTCTTATATTATGCTCAATCATGTTGTAGCCCATGCTAAAGTTGTTTTAGATCCTTGATAATCCAAATATTTGTTGAATGTTTATGCTCTGCCATGTACTTAGAAAGTGGTAGATGCCAATTGCAATGAGGTGTCCTGACTTGAAACAATGATTAAGTCCTGTATTTCCTGTTAGGATATTGTTATAGTGATGAAGTTGATTGTGCAGGTTGGGATTATACTACCATTCGGTTACTTTTTTTTTTGTCAGAAGTGCAGGAAATAATATTTTGAATCATAGAGATTGCATTGATTTTAGTGGGCCTGGGAGTTGATTTATGTTTGTTGTCAATTGGTTTCCTGTAGAAAACTGCGTTAGAATATGAATTGACCGTGGGATTTTCTTCAATCAAAACCAAAATATTAGGTATTTCCTTGTTGATAAATCTTCTATTTTTTTGCCCCAAATTTTTCTTGTAGGGCAGATATGTGGATCTGGTGCCATTTTGTGATAATACTTGGTTATCACTAGGTGGTTAGGATTTTGTATTTCTGTATTAGAAGATAAGATGCTCCATGCTATAAAATGATTCCATTTTTAGAAACTGTACTTGCAGCAGACACATAATAGTTCTACCAAAAAATGGGAGTAGCCTTTTCTTTTAATGTTGGAGGTATGTTGATGACTGGTTAATTTTTGCCTATTTAATTCTTTGTCTTGGTGTCATGGTGTGTTTGTGTTGGTCAACAACACTTCCAATTGATACATTGCTTACAAAACAAGTTTCAAAGAGTTATTAGGGGTTAAATGGCGTACTAAATGAGGTCCTCCCTTTTCTGTTTCATTTTCCATTTGCAAGCAATCGTGTTGCAGATTACTTGTGGATTATAGTGATGAGTGCAGTTAGGTCCTAATTAATCTGTTGAAACATGAATGCGGAAATCAAGTTTCTATACATGAGATGTAAGGTGTTTGCCAAACATAGAAACAAGCACCCACCATTTAGTGTTAGGAATTCTCTCATCTCGTGTGTGTGTGTGTGTATTAGAATAATTCTTTAGATCTGTAGAGTACCTTGGATATTGTTTTGACCTCATGATACATCTTTAGATCTACAGTGTTTTGACCTCATGTCATAATCATAACCTTCCATTGATTCTGACATGCTGTTCTAGTAGCAGTAAGGTTTTCCATATAGTGTTAATAATAATATTTACTATGGAGCATCTTAGAATGTTGCTTAGGCGCTTGCCAAAGTGGTTTTTGGGTCCATTAGGGTGTTGAAGTTTTGCTGCTGAAGTTTATATATCCATACAGTTGAGTGCCTTTTTGTTTGTCTTAGCTTGCCCGCCCCTTTTTTCTTCCCTGTATATTTTCCTGAGTTCTCTCCTTCAATTTCAAGTTGATCAAATTTTCTCACATTTGTGACATATTAGAGTTTGAGGATTGCGATTTTATCATTGTGATGAACTTCAATTTGTAATTTGAGCTAAACTACTACTGATACTTAATATGGTTTTCTGTTAGTTGATAGAATCTGTTCCTCATAATGGCTGTTTAATTTGTTCCTCATAATGGCTGTTTAATTTGGATGCCACTCGTGCATCATTGTGCTTCAAAAAGGTCAGAGGCTGGGTTTCCCCTACAGCTTCAAGAGTCAGCTATGTGCTCCAGGTAATTTTTGTTTCCGCACCATTTCAAGAGTTGGCTGTGCCCCCGAGGCCAGAGGTGGATTTCCCTCACCTTGGCCGGAAAATCTTGTGGTCTCTTTTTGTTGCCTAGTTTATTGTGATTCAGAGGGGTTTGTCATATTGGTTACATGTGAACAAACCGAGCAAGACCCTTGACTTGTTTGAATAACTAGGGATTGATACCCATGCAGATCAGCCATTAAAACAGCAACCATCCATAGGTTGGGAGATTGAATTTAGTGATTTGATGTGTGAACTGCAATTAATCGCTATGCTAACATGTCTCAACTTTCAATCATATGATGCAGAGTCAGCGGTCTTTTGACCTACGGTAAAGGTGGTTTTTGGCATTGCCGGATTATTTTAGCTTTTAAATAATTTTTTTTAGTGTTGTTAGATATTTGGATGTGTTTATGTTAAAATAAAAAAAATATTATTTTGATATATTTCTAAATAAAAAAATATATTTTTATTTTTTTTTAAAATTTGGTTGCGGTCTAATCCTGTTGTGGTCTAAAGATTGGAGATATCAATGGCCCTCGAGGCTTTCCTGTCTTTAATCAATGGCTTGAAAATCACGAACAACAAAAGAAAGTTATTCCAGCAGGTTACCGTGCTCGCCTTCTCAATTGTTCTCGCGAATGAAGCGACAAGACCTCAAATGTAAAATAAGTTAACGAGCACATCCAATTAATAGCACACATCATTTAGTACAAAAAAAGCTCTGACAGATTAATCAGAAACGAAATCATTAAACGACAAGAGGGTAAAATTTAATTATGAAACCCTGCCTATCCCCATGCTTTGAAGCTGGGGAATGCAAGGGGGTGAAGCTCACCAATAACGGAGCTGTTTCAGCAAGAAGTGGCGAAAGGATGCGTGCCTTGAACAAATCTTGGTCGTACAGCTGATCGAAAAAGGCGGAGATCATAATTGTTGCCATTGTAGTTTTGTCCTGAATTTTGTTTGTCGTGTGCTATCAGCTGTCTCTTACATGCAAGTAGTTTAATTTTCTGGTATAAGTTGTTTTTTTCCTGATAATTGATCCTGTGTTTTTCGTTTTTGTTTATTGAGGGTGAGATATAAACTGATTCAGGAATTCAAAACTTTTCTGCGTTAAGTTGGGAGAGATTATTAATAGTGGCTCACTTGCACAGAAGCATACAATAATTTCTCGTTAATTGGGCCAAGTTAATCTTGGGTTTAAATCTGCTATTGCATTTGTTGAGAGCACCTGTTTTTGTTTTTTTTTATATTTATAGTAATGGTTATTTTTTAAATATTTTTTAATTTATTTTTAAAATCAGTATGCTAAAATGATATATATATATATATATCATTTTTTCAAAAAAGCTTACATTGAAAAAAACAATCGGTGCTGGCAGATTTTTGTCTGTACTGATGAAATGTAAAGCTTTCGAGAAGTTTCTTCCAATTGCTTATTTCACAGGTTTGCGCTCCCTAAAATGCATGGGGGGTGTTAAATGTGAAATTGTAAATAATGAATTTTAATTCTGACATTTCTACTATGGAACAACCACAATAAGCCTAAGCTACCCGCCGCAATCCACCGAGGCATACCCATAGGATTAGGATCCCATGTCCCAATTCTTAAATGCAGACCAATAAATAGAAAGTAACAAAACAAACACTGTTTTTCTTCAATGGCTTCAAATCACACCCAAATACCAACCAATTTATCCCTTTTAAACATCATTGTGATCTAGACTTTCCCATCTTCAATCTCATAAAAAGATCTACAGCAAGAAACCATCTATGCCAGGAAAAATTTGATCCCAAATCCATCCAAAAAACACACCTTTTCTTTATCACCCCACCAAAACAAAACCAAGAACCAATTGCCATGCCTGTTCCCTATCCACAACTGTCCATGCCTCCTTCCATTTATTCGCTAGCAAAAGGGCATCTAAACAACCGTTAGATCCCTCTCCACGTGTACGTTCTAGATCTATCATTGCACACATCACCAATCTCCAGAACTCGAAATGGCCAATAAGAACCCACTCTCTCCTCTTGTGTTCTCCCTATAAATGCCAACGAACGTCGATCAGACATGACATAAGAAAACCATATCAGCAGCATCCGGTATATCTGTCCGGTATTGTCCTGCGCGTGTTCTACCTTGCTTGATCACCATGACAACCAGCAAAGAAGCTGAAACTGAGGCTCCCGTGGTTGAGCAGCCCTCTGCTACAGAAGAGCCCAAGGTGGAGGAGAAGCCTTTGAAAGAAAAGAAGCCAAGGGCTCCTAGAGAAAAGAAGCCTAGAGAACCTAAACCAAAAGCTGTTGCTCATCCTCCTTATTTTCAGGTCTTTCTATTTATTTTCATGCTCTTCTTTTGTTCTTCAAGCGTGCCCTGTTTTTATTATTATCATCTTTATTTTTATTGATGTTTGATTTAATTTGTGGATTATATTATTGTAGATGATCAAGGAGGCTATATTGGCTTTGAATGAGAAAAGTGGGTCCAGTCCATATGCAATCGCCAAGTACATGGAAGAGAAGCACAAAGCAGTACTCCCAGCAAATTTCAAGAAAATTCTAGGTCTTCAATTGAAGAACTCTGCAGCCAGAGGAAAGTTAATCAAGATCAGGGCATCTTACAAGCTGTCAGAGGCAGGAAAGAAGGAGAAGAGCACTACAGGGAAAGTCTCCAAGGGAAGTAGTGCAGTGAAGAAGACTAAAGAGGTTAAACCTAGTATGAGAAAGACCAGGTCTGTGAATAAAGCCGATGCTGGTGCAAAGAAAGTTGTTGGGGCGAAGAAGGCTAAGAAATCAGCTGCTGCTAAACCTAAACAGCCCAAGTCTATCAAATCTCCTGCTGCCAAAAGGGCAAAGAAAGTTACTGCCACTGCTTAGATGTAGAAATTTTGTACTAGCAGATCGGCAGTAGTTAGTTTCCGATGTTCTTTGTTGGGTTTATGTGAATATGGGATGAACCATGTTGTCTAGTTTATGTTGGGGTGTCTGTCTTGTGAAACGCCTTTTGGGGCACAAGTGTTCCATGCTTTGTATAATCTTGCAAGTTTAGAGGTTAATGGGACTCAGTTTTGCGTTCTTGCTTTTTCTGAATTCTGTGTGTTTGTGGATGCTGATTTTCTTCCCCTTTTAATCACATTTTCTTCGCAACCGAGAACTAGAGGGTTCGAAATGTGGGCTAGGGGCTACTTGGATTTATGTCCAAGTGGATTTCAGTGATGTACGGTGATTTTTTTTATTAAAATAATATATTTTTCTATGTTTTTAATAATTTTTTGATATTAATGTACCAAAATAATATTTTAAAGATAAAAATAAATTTTCATGTACTGAATCATATCCCAGGTAGGATAGTGATGGTCTCCAAAGAATTGCATGCTTAATTTCGTGGGATTTGTTTTTTCTGCTGGAATCCTAAGTGGCTCGCTAAGGGATATTAACACAGTAGCAAAAGGAATTTGTTAAAATAGCATAAAATTTATTTGTAAAAATAACATTAGCAAGTTTTATATGTGTGATCTTAAAATTGCAATGAGAGGTATTCTTTTAGCCTTTTAAAATCATGAAGCATGACAGTGGCTATTCGACCTTTTTGTATAAACAAATCTAACATACAACAAAAATTATATCATCTATAATATATAAATAAGATATTTATTAAATGTAATAAAAAAATGCTAATGGATATAAATTTATTATATATTAGTATATAAGTCTAATTTATTAGATTACATGGATGTCTTATAACATGTTTTTATATCAATGTAATAAATCTTTTTATGAATCATGTTGTTTTTATATCAATGTAATAAATCTTTTCATGAATCATGCAGATATCTAAATAAATATAGAGATATTGCTAAGCAAATATTCAATTTCTCTTAGCATACTAAGGGTTTATATATGTTATATGAATTAATAACCAATTGTTTTTTTTTATTTTTCTTGATGATTAACAGTATGTAATTCATCAATTATATCAATATTATTATAAATGAGTTCATGTAATCCAAACTATTGCATTATCTAATCAGGTAATATATCTCAACAATGATAAAATAGTGCATTGAAACCATTGTTAGCCACACCTCACTACCCTACATGCACATCAAAGAAGCTATTAATATTAAATTATTAGTGTATGGTGATTATATCACATAACAAAACATAAAATTCAGATATAAAATAATAATTTGACATGAAAAAACTATATTGCAAAAAACAAATAAAATACATGAGGTAACACATACGTGGTGAAGCTTATGCACATCCAACTTTTCCTTAAAGAATTCGTGAACATGGATATGATTTTGGATAAAATGTCTGAACTCACACCAGCTAACATGACAAGTTATAAAAATAATATAATTTTGCATGTAATTTATTTATGTAATGTGTTAAAAACATTATTGTTGTTGAGCTCCAACTAAGAGTTGCCTCTTTATATCTATGTCCACTATCGTGTCTTTAGACATCTAGATGACCAATATAAAAATGCTCCCATGACTAGAGTTATATATTTTTACACTTAAACTATTATTTAATATTTTAATAAATATTATTGGCCTAATATTTTTTATTGTATTATTTTATTAATAGTAAGATTTTTGAGTTTTGAGGGGTTTAAGAAGAGTCGAAGATGTAGTTTTAGTAAATCAAACATAATTTTTAATTCGATTATTTAATCAAGTTGTAATTTTAACAAAAAAATTTCAATGCCCTATTTCTTAATAGAGAAACATTTCATGATGATTAAATACTAAGAAGATCTTGAAATAAGGCTTATGAGTTATTATGTGGTATTATCTTTACTTATCTTGTTGTATTTCAATTAAAACTTTTATTTTAACTGGTATTTTACTAGTTAGGAATTCTAACACTAGATATCTATTAGTTATGTATATTTTAATTATAAATCCTTTTTTTTTATAAAGGATTTTAGTTTTAGTTAGAAATTATTTTCTTTAAAGGATTTTAGTGTAAATAAGAATGACTAGTTTATTTTGATATTCAAATTAAAACTATTTAGACTTTTAATAAATTACTAGAAAATTTTCTCTCAATATTTCTACAGCTTAAGTTTGTAACCTTAGAATTTAAGAACCTTAGTTTCTATCAACTTTTTATATCATATCAATTGGTCTCAATAGAGCAAGTTGACTTTTTCAATGGATAAAGACGTTAGCAACCTAATTAACGATGCAAGAGTGAAGGCTCTCTAGGGTGATATACAAACTTAGAAGAAAAAACTAGATCATTTATGATATATGTTTGATTGTTTGGATTAAACCATGATATATCTAAATCATTTAAAGAGTAACACAAACAAGGATTGTGTGAAAAGAAAAGGAACATGCGTTGAGACATATCTCAAGGTAGGTCAAACCCTAAACCTTTTGCTGAATTCTAGAAAATTTCTTTATATGATTAAAGATTTTCAAATAAAATATTTATTAACTCCTTGATAAAGTGTGGAGCTTACTTTTATTTTTTTTAAAAAAAATTGTCATAAAAAAATAGCACTTGTTACATCCAAACTTTCTTATAGATTTTAGAATTTGTATTGGCAAGCCTTTAATTCCATCATGACAAGTTTGAGACCATCATTAGTTATGAAGTTTATATATAATAATTATGAAGATATTTTATATTAGATAGATAATTAAATAAATTGTTATTATTTTCATTTTGTTTTATTTTCTTAAATAGCAAGGGAGAAAAATATGAGGGAGATATTGTCTGTTTAAAGTAGACAATTTCAACATCTTTTCGATAATAACAACATTGATATAAATACTATACTCATTAATGTTTCATTAACTAATTGTGGAGAAAAAAAAATCATAGAAGCTTCTAAATTAGTATTAAGTAATGATTCTCAAGGCTTAAAGTACTAAAAGAAAAGTTAAAACATGTTATTGAAATTGCTTAAAAAGCTGAAGTTGATATCAAAGAAGACTTAAGTACATGTGTCATCCAAACCAAGCATATCCTTGTTGGATCAATATTCTAAAACTATCAATTTAACTAGTGGTTAAAACATTATAGTGAAGAATGACCAAACACATCATTTGATATTGCCATCAACGCAAAAGACAATTTCATATGAGGTTGATATTTTAGGTCTTATTTTTTTTTAAATTAAATTTATGATATTTGGAACAAGTTATCTCACACATATATTGACAATAATGTTATATTTAAAATATTTATTTATTTGAGTTGGTCATGTTTAATATTTGATAGTTAACTTAAGGACAAGCTTTTTTGGAAGTAAAAGGGACCAACATGGAAAAATCTCTTTAATATTTTTGGAATAATAATGTTTATTGTATTATTTTTTATAATTGTTGAAGATTTTTTTGGCATGAGTTCTGTCATAACCCAATTCTGGGTTATTCTCCTAAAATCATCTTGTTTTAAAATGAAAAATAAAATAATAAAATAAAGGCTGGCAATGTGGAGAATACAGGCTAGGAGATCAAGTTGTAATTTTTAGAGGAAGTTGAAGGCCTAATTGCACCTTATTATGCCCAAATGGAGAAAACATGCAAATTCAAGGTCTAATTAAATAATTATTGAATGAATTTGCATAAAAATTAAGTCCAATGACATAATTAAATTTTTAATAGGTCAATTTAATTTAATCATGAGTCAAATTGAATTTTAATTATGTTTAAGAATTAATTTGGGTCCAATTAAAGGATTTAATTAAGCGCAAGAACTCATTATACTTCAAATGAATCAAATTAATTTTATTTAAGGCTTAATTGATGAAAAATTAAGTTTGGGGGCCTAATTTTAGCTTAATTGAGAAGATTGTAATTTTAAGAGATCAAATTTAACTTTTACCAAGTTAATTGATCGAAATTAAAGGCCAAATAACAAGAAAATTAAAGTTTGAGGGTTAATTAAAGGCTAAATTTGAAGAAATCCGATATCAGAGATAATATCACAATAGACATGTAACTTCAGGGCTCCAATTAAAGTTTATTAGGGATTTAATTGAAAAAAATTTAGGGCCAATTAGGGATTTAATTAAAAGAAATTGAAAGAGAAAGGACTGAAATGAATTTTGATCAAAAAAGGATTTGGCACTGTCCATCTTCTTTCTTAAATCCTTGAAACAGTTGATTCAGTTATTTACTTTGCAGTTGTATTTAATGTATTTAATATCCACCATATTTGCCAAAACATGCATGAAACTTGTTGCTACCTAATTTTTGATCTATGTTTTTGATAAATTTTTAGAAAAAATCAAAAATAGAAAAAAAACAATGAAAAACTCCCAAAAATACATTTTGATATATTTACATTGTTTTTATTATTTTTAACATCATCTCAAAAGAATATAAATTTTCAAAGGTATTTTGAATGCTTTTAACTTTTAACGCGTTAATTTTACAATCACTGATTTTTTTTTTGAGTTGATGTTGATATTTTGTTTCTAAAAAGATTCAAAAAAGTCAAAATTTACAAAGAAAAATGAAAAGAAAAGGAAAGAAAAGTTAAGGGACTAGTTTGAAAATATAGTAAAAGTTTGGCTATAAATACTAGTCTACAGTAAAAAAGAGTCGGGGGACGGCTAGAAAATTAACAAGGGGGCAACATAAAAAAAACCCTAAAAAAGGGTCTTAAGTCGATGCTCTGATTTTTCAAGAGCAGAGTCGCCGACGCCCCTCCAACGGAGGTTTCCTTTCCCTTCTCCACCTAGCTCTTCCCTCTTCTTGCATAAAAGAAAACCAAAGCTTTCCCCTTCCCTTGGTTTTTGGGGAAAGCAAACCGGAGAGAACCAAAGCCAACCAACCAGCTCCCTCTTGTGATTGAGTCCCTCATTCTCACCATCTCCCTCTTGTTGTTTTATTCATGCATTGTATAGAATTGTCTCATGCATCACAAATTTTAATTTTTGAAAGCACACATGAGCTTTAGGTTAGGTGGGGGACTAACAATTTACCTTACGACTTTAGTTAAGGTTTAAGTTTGTGTAAATCCCAACTCTTTGTTGAGTGCTTAGACTGTTAGTGATTGGTATATGTACCATTTCACCATCTGTTGAGCCCCTACATTATCTTTACAAGGGTGATCACTGGGACAACAAGAGACCCCTTTTTGAGACCAAGTAGTAAACCTACCCTTTATCTCACGTAAAAAGATTAGAACCTACTTTTAGGATGTATGCTCCGTACATATTTGTTTTGCATCTAAGCAAGCTTTTCTTGAAGCATCTTAAATTCAAGAATTACGGGGGATATAATGGTTATCACTTAAAAAATTTCTATTTGTTAAGTTTGAGCAAGAATAAAACTTATTGTCTCATCATGCAAAAGTTATGACCATATAGCAACCTTTGAAGGGCAAGTTTATCATATAGATTGCATGTGATGCATTTATCATGCATGCATTAGGATGAAAAATAGGTCCCTCATATAAGTTTTGCTACCCCTGATTGAAAAACGATGATGTCAAACAAAGAAAAGGGTTAGAGAGGGGTTCATTGTCAAAAGGAAGTTGAGAGCATAAAAAATGAAGCAGCTAGACTCAGATCTGCCTGAACAAGTGTAGAGCATTAATTTTTATTTTATAAAATAAATATTATTTATCGACACGTCTCTTTTATTGACATAAAAGGACCGATGTCAAAAATTTAAAATACCAAATATGGATTATGTCCATTATTATTTCTTTTGGTAAATCATACGTAACTCTTCTTTTTAGGGACAAACATTGACATTTTAGACAAATTCTCCTAGTTTTAAGGACTGATGTCATTTTTAATGTGTCTTCTATTTTAGGGACCGATGTTAACCATCTTAAAAAATTTGTAAATAAGCTCAAAATATAATAGCATTTGAATCAAATAAAAAACACACAAATAAGGGTAACCTTTCTCTGAAAGGATGTTTTAAGGATGATATCTACCTTTCCTTAATCATAACTAACCCAGTACCTAAATATTTGCGACCAGTGTCTGATTTTGGATTTCTAGTTCCCTCAAATTGTTAGATATCGACTCCAATAACATCTTTATTCCCCCAAATCAAGAAAAAAACTTATTCTTTTTGTTAAACAAATAAAAAAGAGTGGAGTCGTCGTCAGACATCGTGTAGCGGCAGAATGACGACTTCACTGGGGACTTAGGGTTGAACCAACTGCTTTTGTTTGCTTTTCATATGCTTTTTCTTATTGCTATTCATTTTTGGCATTTATTTTATTTGTATTATTTATTACTGTAATTCGTTTTAATTTTCCGTAGTGCCACATGCATGCATGTTATTTATTTGTGTATTCACACACCACGGTGAACCCATAAAAGCTCTAGGCCCGAGCTCGTCCTTTTTAAGATTAGAAAAGAAAGATTCAAATGGTAAGTGTGACTTATGTCCACTGATGCTCATTTAGACTGTCGCTTGGATTACAACTCACTCTATGTAATGGGTATTGTAGAATTTTTTCCCTTACTCATGTTGTATAAGGTTAAGAGGCCAATTACTTTATGAGTAATTCGGGCAATCTAAGAACCAAATAATTTCTTTAAGGATAGACTAAACTAAGCCAAACCTTATGATTTAAATCTTATCAAGTAGGATATACCCTTTAAGACACAAATAAATATCAATGCATTAATATATATTTTTATATACATTTCATATTCTCATTATATCTCCACCACTCCTTATAGGAAGTGTGAGATGAAAAAACCAATACTATTGAGGAATTTTTGACCAGATTAGAGTTAAGACATCAAATTTCTTCCCTAAATCGATTCAAGTTCTTGTAGGTTTGGAGTCCTCAGTAAGAACTTTCTTAAGAGAATTTGATCTGGTCTGTTCCTCATCATAAATTAAAGGAAAACCTGAAACAAATAACAAGCATACATCATCCATATGACATTTTGCATCCATTTATGCATTTCATTTATTTTATTTGCATTCGTTCAGGTTGAAATATAGGTCCCTTAAAAGACCATAAAATTCATTACACTTAATTATGAAGGAAGATAATGGAGAATGAAGAAAAAACACATCTAAAGTCTCATTATCAAAGGGAGTTGAAAAGCATGAAAAATGGTATTGCACGACTTACAAGTTTACTCGAGTAGACCCTGGTATCCAAGTTTGGAGAGGATACCTCTACTCAGCCAGCAGTTGCAACTCCATCTGTATCTACGCCAGTAACTCCTTTTGTATTCACTTCTCAAAATTTAGGGGCAAATCCCCCTTTATTTGAACAACAGTTCACTACCAATGTTCTATCAGCATAAGTGCCAATTGTAAACTTGACAGCTGATGACTCACATGGGATGAGATTCTTTAAACATGTTGATTATGGTAAATTGACCGTTCTGGAAGAAAGATTGGGGGCAGTTGAAAAGGTAGACTTATATGATTCCGTTCATGCTGCAAAGATGTGTTTAATCTCAAATGTAGTTGTACCAAAAGAATTTAGGATACCAAAATTTATCAAGTATACTGAAACTGAATGCCTAGTTACTCATCTTAAATCTTACTGTAATAAGATGGTAGAAGTGGTGAATAATGAGAAACTTCTCATCCATTTCTTTCAAGATAGTCTTTCTAGATCAACGTTAAGCTGGCATACAAGGCTAGATAATACAAAGATCAGAGAGTGGAAAGATTTGGTCAAAGCTTTTGTGGAGCAGTATAAATTCAATATAGAGGTAACCCTGGACAACTCAAGCTTGTTAGTCATGGAGAAGGGCAACAAAGAGACTATAAGAGAATACACTTTGAGATGGTGTGAAAAAGCATCTCATGTGCAACCCTCTTTGTTAGAAAAAGAAATGGTCACTCTGTTTTCCAACACTTTTAAATCTCCTTATTTTGAACACCTAGTGGGTAGTTCAGCTCATCATTTTGATGATACTGTAACTATCGCTAAGAGGATAGAACAAGCAATAAGAATGGAGAACATGTTAGAGCTTACTGAGAAAAAAAGACTTTACTAGGAAAAAGAAGGATTTCGAGGTGAACAATGTGGAAGGAGAGTATAAGGGTAAGAAAAAAATTACCATCACTATAACTTCTAAATACCTACCCAACAAGTTGCAAGTGTAAACTTCACTAAACCTTTTCCTACTAACAAACAAAACCAACCAACCAAACAACAAAGTAACCAAATTGTTAATCCTCTAAGAAGGAATTTCCAAAGAACCCAAGAACGATTGCCACCATTACCACTTCCCTTGGCAAAAATGTACTCCAAGTTGTTGAGTATTGGGTAAGTGGCCCCTATTCCCTTAACCCCACTACAACCTTCATGCCCAAATTGGTATAAGCCTGATATGATATGTGAATATCATGCTAGCATTACTGGGCATAACATTGAAAGCTGTAACGTATTTAAAAACAAGCTTCTGTAATTAATAAAAGTTGGATGGATAACTTTTGATGATGCATCAAATATGAATTCCAACCTTTTACCCAATCATGCTACAAGCAGTGGAGGGGTGAATGCTGTAGGAGTAAAGCTTAAAAAGGAAAGAACTTTGAAGGTTTCCATGGAAAAATTGTATGGTATGATGGTATAGTCTGGATATTTATCCGAGTTTGAACCAATAATGAATGGAAATAATTAATGTAAGTTTCATGGTGAGGTGGGACATCACATTGATGATTGTGAATAATTTCACTAAGAAGTGAAAAGGATGATGATTTTCAGCATGATACGGATATAAAGTGAAGAAGAGAGTAGTGAAGTTGGGATGATAGGCCATCAAGAGAAAAAAATAAAGGTTTGTAGACTCCAACCAACTGTGAGTGGTCTACCAAAACTAATCCTATCCAAGCCTGTATGCACCAATAATAGAAGTTATGGCACAATGCCTTACAATTATGGGTATGCTTTTAACATTAAGAATCCTACTCCTATATTTCATACTGAAATAGGTGGTTTAACTCGAAGTGATCTTTATTTTACACTAGAAGAATTAGAGAGGCAGAGGAAAGCTAAAGAAAAAGAAATAGTTGACGTTTTTAAAGATATGAAATGAACAAACCTATAAATAAAGAGGAGTCTAATGAATTTATAAAGTTAATGAAGCATAGTGAGTATAGTGTGGTAGATCAGTTGAAAAAAACTCTTGCTAGAATCTTTTTAATGTCACTTATCTTGAGTTCTGAGTTACATTGTAAAGTATTGCAAAAGGTATTGAATGGAGTATATGTGCCACAGGATATTACTCAAGATACAGTGGAACATTTGATGGGAAGAATTCAAACCTCCAATTATTTATACTTCACTAAAGATGAGTTAGACCCGAAAGGGACTAGGCATAATAAGCCCTTATATATCACCATGAAATATAAGGACTGTTTGATCGGCAAAGTGCTTATGGATAATGGTTTAACTTTGAATGTGCTACTAAGGCATATGCTAGATGCGATGCTAATTAATGCTACTTATATGAGGCTAAGTACTATGACAACTAAAGCATATGATGGTTCCCCTAGATAGGTAATAAGAACCTTTGACATTGAATTGTTTTTGATAACCCTACAAGTGATGGATATCCATCCTTTGTATAACATGTTATTAGGAAGGCTATGAACACATGTCTCTGGGGCTGTGACATCATCTCTACACCAATGTCTGAAGTATATTATCAATGGTACTCTAGTGAAAGTTAAGGCAGAAGAAACCTTGTCTATGACGAGGAATATGGCGGTCTTTTATATTAAAGTAGAAGATTGCAAAGATGGAAATCTCCATGCCTTCGAGATTGTGAACACTAAATGGGTACCAGAGAATACGGTGTTGAGAAGACCAATTATTTTTTATACTACCAAAATGATAGCTAAATGCCTTTTGAAACACGGGTTACCATTCCAGAATGATCCAATTGCTGGAAATCTTAAAATAATCAACATGATAAAAATTAAGGTTGCTGATTAGAGGTTTGGGATTGACTTTAAGCTTGAAAAGGATGATCATAAAAGAGTTGCTAGGATAAAGTGAGAAAAAAGGTTGGCCAAAATAGAAGGAAGAAAGCCAAAGGAAGAAGACATTGTAATCCCACCTATCCATGTTTCTTTTCCAAAGTCAACATATGTGATGAAACCTGAAAACATGATGGAAGTCTTGAGATATAAACTTGCTATCATGGATATCAACAATGTAGAGAAAGGTGAAGGAAAAGGCTGGAACTGTGATGATGAGCAAAAAACAAAAAAAAAAGATGAATTGTTACTTCAGTTAACTATCCATTCTCTAGAAGAGGTTCCAACCAATGCCTTTGTGCAAAAGCTTTCAGTTAAAGAAGTATTCTAGAATTGGGAGATTGAAGAAGCGCCAGTTGTTTTCAAGAAGTAATGATTAAGCGTCTACTTATATTTGCTTTTATGTGCGCCGTGTGTTTTGCATTGTAGTTTGCTTTGTATTTTTATACCTAGTTGGAAATCTTGGCTCAAAATGACAACATAAGGTCTTTTCATAATTGTTGAGCCAACTTTTAAAATATTATTGAGATTATGCATTTTCATCAGCAACTTTTATCTTCCTTTTATTTTGTTCGGCTACAAGATACACATTAACACTAAAAACACCTTCCACTTTCAGGAATTCTGAAAGTGAATCCTCCATAAATCCATAAATATATTGCATTGAAAATGAATGACCAAACTTTGATAAGAATAAGATTACAATGGATGAAGAGGAATGGAATGAAGAGTTTAATAAACGGGTAGAACAATCAGAGCATGCTTACAAACCTACAAAGGAAGAATTAGAGGTGATAAATGGAGGTACTGAGCAAGATAAAAGAGAGCTAAAGATGGGAACTCTGATTACTATAGAAGAAAGATGCAGTTTAACCTCACTAGTACAAGAGTATCTTGATGTGTTTGCTTGATCTTATGCAGATATGCCTGGTTTAGACATTGATATTGTAGTACACGGATTGCCTTAAATGGCTTAACAATTTGATCTTTCAAACTTTTTTACAAAAGAACCCATTCTTCTTAAATGAGGTTTTAAAAGAATTGATTTTGTTTATGATTTTAATGAAATAAATCAATGATTTGTTTAGGATAATATTCAAAGCAATTCCCTTAAAAAAGATGACTATACAAATAAAAAATATGCAATTGGAACAACTATCACTCAAATTCTGTCTTGGACCTACATTTTATTAGCATGAATAATGAATGGTAGTATATTAGTTTGTCATGGACTCGCAAAACATGGTATCTTATAAATCCAAAACATTACGATGGATGTGGATAAATTTTATTGGTTTTAACTGATCTTACTTGAAATGAGTAAAGACCATCTTTTATATTCCTTTCATTTTATTTAAAATTATCCTTTGCAGTCCCAATTTAAGTCGAGTCTATTTAAAGCTTTTTTCTTTCATAAGAACCTTAACTAAGATCACACCCTACACTAGGAGGCAAAAAGAAAATAATGATTATAGAAATCATCTTGAAGGCATGTGAGCTTATGAAGTTTGACAACAAGGAATTCAATAAAAATTCCAAATAATTGAGAGAATTCTTAATAAATATAAGAAAAGAAAAGGAAATTTTTAATTTAGAATATTTAGTATCATTTTGTTGTCAAGATAGCAAAAGAAAAGACTAAGATAAGATAACAATGATTTATAGTTTTTTAACCTTTAAACACTTTTTTAAGCTTATAAAATACTCTTTCCTTTATAGCCTTGAGCCATAAAATACATTACATGCCTTTAAAGTCCTTTTTAATCAAGAAAGCAACCTGGATCAATAAACAATGTTTTCAAAATATAAGATACTTTTCCAATAAGAGTCATGGCGTAACAAATAATTACTCATTATTATTCATGCTGTTAAAAGGAGTGTTTCTAAAAACAAAAGGCAATTATTCCTTTTCTCTCAAAATATATTCAAGTAATCACTTGAACACTTTAAAAACCAATGCAGAAGGTTATCTTATCACTTACCTTCATTTGAGATTACTTTTACTAAGAGATTTAACACAAATCCCTAGAGTTGCTTAAACATTGTTGTAAACAGACATTGAGAGTTTCAGTTTTCAAAAACAAAAGAGAACTTTTGAAAAATCATCTTTGAAAAAAAAAGGTTTTCTTTGTAAGAAAAACAAATATATAACACACTAAGAGGCAGTGTTAGAAAATTAGAGATTCTAATGACAATAAAGAGCAAATAAGGAAATGAAATGAGACAGTTAATTCTTCTAGCGGCAAAGAAGCAGTCACTAGATTCCTAATGGCACAAAGAAATTTGTTTCCCTAGTGGAAGATACATATGATAAAACTATAAGCTTCTTCCAGTATGTGATTGAAATAGTATGATTATGCAGTTTCTATGAAATGAGATTGTTGACTCTTATAATTTGATTAGTTAGACAATATGATAACTAAGACATCTTCATATATGGAAATCACAGGTGAAGTGAGATAATCCTCATATATTGACCATGTGAATTGGTTAAAGAATCCTCAATAATAGGAATGTTACTAATAACACAATGTCAGGTCAGGGAGAAGCTAATGCTCTTAGCAAAGTAACCAATAGAGAAAGGGGTAATGACTATTAGAAAACTCAAACAAAGCTTATCTTGGAGAACTGAACAACATGGGTCGGCTTGAGTAGATTTGAAAGACCTGTGAATCAAAAAAGCTTACTAAAATTTAAAATCATCAAACAAGATGAATGAGGGATCTATATTTCAAAAAGGTAAGATGCATTGCATATCATCTAACTGCATAAGCATTGCATATTTGTCTTGTAGATTTTTTTTAAACAAAATTCCCAACGGGATCTAACGAGATTCAGACGAAATGAAGTTCTTCTAATCACATCAAATATGGCAAATTCATACAAGCAAAATTCATAAATGAAGAGAAGAAAGATGGATTTTTATTCATGAAAAAAAGGTTTAAAAGTACAAATGTTAAACAGTGTAAGGATGATTAGGGATATTTTCATCTTGATGATCAATCAAGTCTTGAAATTCTTTAAATTGTTTATGCATACGCTCCATCTCTTCCTCGAACTCGAGGTGTCGTGTGTTAACATAGTCCCTCCAAAAGTCAACACGTGCATTTAGCTCTTAGTTTCTCCTCTCCAAGTTGTTTTTGTGATGTCTCTTATCACGGAGTCTATTCCATAAATTCTTGATCTGATGATAAAGATTAGGAACCTGAGAATTCAACTCAAGTCTTCTAGCATGAAGACGCTCTGCGATAATCTATAACTTATGTCTGTAATCTTAGAGTTGGATAACTCTACCCTTTGTCCACGCCATATGTCATGTCATATCTCCCTAACATATAGGTGGAACATATGGGCCTCGTGCCTCTATTTCCCTATTAATGCATTAGGAAATCTATGATTAAGCTTGGTGCTTTAAGTTTATTAATATTGTGAAAATCAATCTCTATGATATAATGATGAACACTTTTATAAAACTCCATGCCGACAAGGTTTAATATGATCATCACCCTAAAAACAAATCATTCAAATTTATACATGATTATCAACATGATTATGAGTTTGAATATAAATGTGTTATATTTATAAAAAGTCAACTTACTTGTCCAACCATATTTTTATGAAATGGTGTTGGTTTTACAATTATAAAATTAACATATCATCAGTACCTATAATAATATTGATTAGTCATCTTAGTGGTTGCAACATCCTATAGAAGTTGATGCACCTCCTTTAGTTTGCATGATGATTAAGAACATACATGTCAAAATTAGTTGTTAACATTGCAATAAAAATAAATATAATTTTATAATGTAAAACAAAAAAATATTAAAAAAAGTTAAAAAATATTAACATATAATGTCCACTTGGATATATTTTTCTATTATGACTTATTTAACTGCATATGACATATTTATTTTATGTATACTTCTTTTTAGTATCTATCTTGTTGCGTAAACTAGTGTATTTTCTTCAAATATTTTGTTTTCTTTATCTAGTTAGACATCCTTCTATCATTGGCCTAATATATTCAAAGTGCAATGGTAGGTCTAGTAAGGATTGAATATATGATTTTTTATATATGGTGTTATAATATATAGGGTTAACAAATTATACATTGTTAATTTTTCACGAGGCGTAACATGCAATGAAAGATGAACATAATTGGTGGTCTAATATTTATTTACAAAAAATGCAACTTATTTCCTAAAAGTTAATTATTGGTCAAACCTCTCTTCGACTACAAGCCTAGATAGGTTGTTAGATAATAATATTAATCATATCTTGAAACCTCACTTAAAAGCTCAAGTTTTTAGTTTAAAATGATTTTTTGATATGGTATCAAAGTTTTAATAACTAAGCAATTACGAGTTTGAATGTCACCATCTCTATTTATGTTATAAAAATTAAGCACAAGGTAATACGAGTCTATGTAAGTTTCAAACCCAAATAACTTTCATATGAAGGGGTGTGTTAAAGAATAATATAAATTATATTTTGAAATTTTATCTAAAAACTTAACCTATTAACTTGAAATGATTGTTTTAACATAGCTCTTAACTTGAAATAGTTAACTCTTTACAAACAAGGTATGGATATATATGAGATGATACCATTGTATTTTACCATAAATGCAACTTTTTTTTGTGTGTATGTCTTTCTTTGTTCATGTTTATCAAGTTTTAGTGGTGTTATGGTATAATATATTTGAATTTACCATTCTATAATTGTCTCTTTTAATTTGAACTTAAAGGCTGTAGAAGAAAGCCTGCTCTTACCACTGGTGGTGTCAAAAGCCTCATCGTTATCGTCTTGGAATTGTAGCTCTTTGACAAGGATTTCATTCCTTCTCTAAACTTATTCTTTGATGCTCTCCATAGTTTTTTTTAAATTGTATTTTTTAATGATGATTTAGGCTACTAACTATATTTCTTTGGAACACTAAAATTCATAAGTACTAGAAAAGCACTTAACTCTTAACCAATAAGTTATCTTTTCAACATCTTGTTTGTGAAATTATACAAGACTTCAAGGTAACAATCTCTAGGCTAAATTAACTTGCTTAGGTTTCATGTTTAACTTTAATGGTTTGTCCATGTGTTTTTTTTATTGAGATCATTTTGATTTTTTTCTTTTTTTATCTAGACAGATTTGAGGTTTGTTTAAGGATACTAATCTCCATGCTATCCATACCAAAAGGGTCACCATCATGCTAAATTTAGGACATCAAGCTTGCAAGAAGAATTCGTGGTGAAAAGGGCGTAAAGGTTAATATTTTTTTTGTTTAGGTTTTGTTTATTTGTTTGTGTAGGTGACATGTCATTAATGTGTTTCTACTATCAGGTTTACTGTGTTCTTCTAATATGAATTGCTTTACACTAGCAATCTATATAACAAATATTATTCTCAAGTTTTTTGGTAGTTTTGGAATACAAACTATTCCATCCTGACATTTAATCCAAAGAAGTTCGATTAGGAGGGGAAAACAATTTCAATTGAGGTTGAATTTGCTGGGGGTTCATCAATAGATTGATTGTGTTGGTCGATCATCAAATTGATTACTATCTTGTTTATTACATGCTTGTGTCCTTAGAGATCTACCATACTATTTGACATTTCCATACCTTTCAGTCTTAGTCCCTTCAGATGACGAGTTGGCTTGCCTATGGATTCGTCTTCCTCGTTTCTCTCTTTCAGTGTTTATGGCTTCTTATTTGGTGGAGGATCCTTACGGAGGTATTGCTAGCCGATAATTGTCATAACTTGATCAGAAAAGGGCTGGGCAATAAGGAAAAAAAACAACATTTATAGTTCAAGTGCTTTGAGCTCTTACGATATCTATGAGCAAACACAAGGTCTTTATTTCTCAGTTGGTTATAGATTTATCATACAAATCTTGAAATAACAATTTGGTTGTTAGGTTACAAGCTAGAACTTAATTAGCTTTCCATGATATAGGCTATTTAGTGATCTTTTGTATTGTCCATATTAATTATGTTGTTAGACATCCTATAGTCTTTAGCTTATCCTTCAATATTTCTATGTGGTGTTCCAAAAAAATTAGACTAAAGTGCCATTTATGTGATTCCAAACTAGGCTAGATATAGTTTTCAAATACATGAAGCTTGGCTCAATTAGTTGATTCTGCTAATGTAATTAGCTAGCTGGATAGTACTCATAATAGGCCATAAATGCATTTAAAGCTTTTTTTTACAGTTCAGAGATTAACTAGATTTTTTAGCTCAATTACTTTTTCTCATGTGTACCGTAAGAGCAATAATATGACAGATTGTATGGCTAAGGAAGAAGTGCAAAGAACTAGTGATTTTATTAATTGGTTTTGATCCATCATTCAGATTATATCTATCAGGTTGCTAAAGATACTTCACTTCAAAGTTCCAAATTCAGTAGCGAGATGAATTTGAGATTTTTGAAAGTCTTTCCTAGATTTTGTTGTGATGGTTAGCTTGTGTAGATTTTAATATTGCTTTCTTAGGTTAAATTTGTTGTACTATTTTCTTTGTTTAGGCTTTTATTCTTTTAATAGTTCTGTAAAAATTGATATAATGCAGGCTTTCTAGTTTTTCCATGCCGCCAGGTGTTTAATGAAATCATATACCTCTCAAATACATGAAGTTTGGGATAATATGCACATAGATAATGTCTTGATTTCTGAAGGCTCCATAAAAAGGCTGCAAGAGCATATATAAGCTCTACAAGTAGCGCGTGTTTGGGTTCATAAACCATTTGAAAGGAAACACTATCGTTCAACAACAAGTTTCCTTCACCTACAGGACACGAATGATGCAATGTGTTAAGGGATTGGATCAACCCAAGTGGCTTTGCTTATCTACGTTAAGCCTTTTAATATGATCTGTGTTGGCTCGGTTTTGTTTCAAGCTTCCAAGAACAAGCTCAGATTAGCGTATGAAGTTGAAACCATCAAAATTAACAATTGGTTAATGATCTCTTATCATGCCCTTTTTTTTAGTTTATGATCCAAGAATTATCTTAAAAGCCCTGTATTTTTTGATACTTAACGTATGTGCTTTAAAAGGAGAAGAAATCATGACTAATCATATTCTTAATTAACATAATTTATTTGGCACCTTATCATTTCTCATGTCTTATGAACTTTAAGAAATAGGTATACTGGTTTAGAAAGCTTGTTATTTTTTATTTTTTAAATTAAAATCTTAGAAATAATATCATAAAAAATCATTCACCTGGATGCATCATATTGATATGAAGGATGCATCATGTTAGAAATTTGATTTCAAAAGATAATAGGAATATTTAGAGCTAAATTAAATATAGAGTTCATTTACAATTTGAGTTAAAGACTTTATGGGAAATGTTTCTTTAATAAAAAATATTTTAACATAAAAATATTAACATGTAAAAAATTAATTATGAATGAATAAGACTTTGACCTTAAAGAATCATTAATCAATATATTTTTTAAAATCCAAAGACATCTCGATCCTATAATAAAGACTACAAGATGTTCTTATTATTTATATAATAAGAAGTTCAAAAATAAAAATTAAGCATGTAGGGAATCAAAGAGATGGAGCTTTAATAATTTTGAGAGGGAGAGTAGTCACAACTAATAAGATGTAATTAAGTGTGGTAGTGATATTAGGTCTAAAGAAATCACATGTGTGCATGAATAAAAATGATAAGAGATAGTCTAGTCGATCACTTTTTAGATTAAGCATCTGAAAGCTAAATAGGTGGTTGTTTAAGTTTATTATTTATATATAATTCTTGACATTGCGATTAATTTATATAAAGTGATAAAAAATTACAAATTCCCTCCGTTTAGTTTCTCTCTTATCCTAGGTTTTTTTTTGTTCTTCATCTGCACTACTTCAATTTCTTACTCTTTTTTTTTATTTGACTTAACTTAAATCTTTCTTTGTCCTATATCATTTTTGTTATTAGAGTAATGCTTTTTGGTTGTTTCTATAATTAAACGATCAATGAAAGAACTTGTTTAAATTCTTGAAATTCAACATATTTGTAAACTATGATAGCTTTCATCAATAATGATTTTTTTAAAAAAAAAAAAAAACTTCAAAATAAACAATAATATGACCTAAAACAATGTTCACTGCTCAAATTTGCCAAAGCTAAGAACCCCATTCCTACCCAACAAAACAATAGCCTTAACCAAAACCACTAGCCTGGATAGCCGAGCCACCAGTCACCCATAATTGTAGCCCTCTTTCACCAACCACCATGGCCATCCACTGCCGAACAACCACAAAAGAAGATTACAAGCTTAATCAACACGAAGGACTAACCCGATCTTCACCACAAATCGTAGCTAACAAACGTATTCTCCCAACAAATACTTCACACCAGTAAATTATGGTCTTACTTTAATCAATATCAATGCATGTGCTCCTTTTTAATTCTTCACCTATTCAAAAATTTTACACCACATTTTGCTCTCACACAAAATTAATTTCATATATTGTCCTGTTATTGATCATAAATATATGTAGGAACCTTGAAATCATAACCCATTTATTAGGTTAATATATATACTTAATTACATTTCCATTTATATATATATAAATTACAGTGGATATGATAATCATACCCAGAGAGCTATATATTATTAGACTGACTACGCACCCTTCAATATTTTTAATCATAACTCTTTTTATGAATATTAGATTAATGCATTGTTTATGATGTTAGAAACTAAATATAATAAGAGTTTCTCCTGCCATTATTCAAATCAAACTTTACAAAATTAGCAAGAGCTTCACACTGAAGGTCAGTTGTCTTAGCCATGTCAACTTAGTATCTTAGAACTAATCCCCATTCCACATTCTATTTAAGCATTGTTTTCAATTCCTAATAATTCTGTTTTCAATCCTACTTTCCAAGATGAATAGTAGTTTTGCTTCGCACTGAAATCAAATATTGGTCAATTATCATGCTTTATATCGAGTCATGTAAACACACACACACCCATAGCATCTAATAATTAAAGTGCTTTTCACATTATATATGTTTTTTCTAAATTAGTCTTCCGATTCCTAATAATGCTTGTCTATATGTTTGTGTTTGTACGCATGAGAGAGAGAGATTTCACATTTTCATGGTAGCAATTCTATAGGGAGAGCACAGGGAAGCGAGGCGCGGAAGGTTGTTTCGTTCTTTGTTAACCTTCTGAGGTTTTTCTATCTTATCTTCGCATGGAAAAAAGCACATAAAAAAATGGGGTTATTTTGTTGCGTGCCATCATCGACATCATTGTTCTACATAAAGGGTGCTTGTTTTGGTCAACCATTATACTAATTGCGATTCATTGCTCATCGTCTCAAAAGCTTTAACGTGGAGGCTATTCGATGGCCCCATGAGCTTGTAGATGACACTCCACCGACCAAAACCCAGACACCATGTGTTCCATTTTTTTATATCTCTCCTCCAACAAGAGTGACAATCACAATCAACAACATTCCTTTTGTTCTACTGATTATTCAAACAATGTTTCATTGGCATTCATTTGGTACAACGTGATTGGTCCAACCCTCTATGGCTAATCTAAACTGAACGTGTCCTAGCCCCTGAGATTAATGCTACCACATATTAATGAAAAAAAGAAAAGAAAAGAAAACAACTACCCTCGATAGAAATGATGATTTACTTTCAACCATTTGTGTATGGTAAATGAGCTTGTGCGAAACTCTTACACATTATTTATGAACAACAATCTAAGATTAGTAATTATCCATATCACCGGCCAGTAAATATTTTGAAGGATTTAATTCTTTAGCATAACTCGGGTTTTTAGCAGCATGAGGTGCATGGTTGTGGGGATCAACACCTTATTCAAATTCAACTTTGTAATTTCAAAAGCTATTAGGTTCTTTAAATTTCAGATTTGAGCCAAAGTTAGTTCTTTATTCTATTCCGTTACAAATTTTTGTTAAGAGCAAAATTATTAACTTAATAAGAACATGCATGCAACGTATACTGATTTTGGGTGATTTTTTGGTTGAGTTTGATTGTTGTTTAAATTACAGCATGCTTGTTAATTCTAATCAAGATTGTAAATTATGTTCTATTTCAAATAAAATGGATAATATATCTTGTACTACTTTTAAAAATAAAATAAAATAAATTTTATTTTTCTCATATTCTTGAATCATTCCGGATTTATCGTTATAATTATAGCTAAAATGTTCCATATTTACCTTTTCCGTTTTGCTCCGAATATTAGTTAACAAAGAAAGAT
The DNA here is from genome assembly GCA_015708895.1 of Populus ilicifolia. Lineage (NCBI taxonomy): Eukaryota > Viridiplantae > Streptophyta > Magnoliopsida > Malpighiales > Salicaceae > Populus > Populus ilicifolia. The sequence goes on from SRLM01000457.1 coordinate 734,018, forward strand.
GATTACTAGGGCAAAGAAAGAAGTGTATATGTATGCTCGATATGTTTGGTATTAATTGAAAAATATAACCAATAGTTTTGTTAAAAAAAATCATTAAATAAAAAAAAAAGAGAGGAGAAGCGCGTTGTCGAAAAGGATGGAAAAGTTGGAAAACATCATTTAGATGTTCCAACCCAAAGCTATATCATGGAAAAATGAAAAACTACTTTTTCTTTTTCTACTTTGTAAAAATATTACATCTGAACACAAACTCTATTTTTCATGTTCATTTTTCTTGAAAAAATGGAGTACTACTCCATTACTGGACACACCCTATAAGTTTTGATGAGTCTGAAACTTCGAACCACATGGACCCGGCTGCCCAAATATCAGAACAACTATGCCTGTTGAAGTATTGGAACCTTGAGTCAAGTAACAGGTCCTGTGGAGGTGTCTGCAGAATGACATTATGACTTTGAAGAAGACAGTACTGATTGTCTTTGGGTGTAAAGTCTATTTTGTTGTTTGATTATCAATCACCTCCCACCACTTAAGAATGCAGAGTAGAACTGGAATTATTAGGAAGACTAAAGTGCAGTAATCATTGCTAATCAAAGGCAAAATGCTTGGTGACATGGCGCTGTCCTATTGGTGGTTAAAACCGAATGCTTTTGAAAGGTAACATGTGCAGTCACTGATTTGCCTATTGAATTTGCAGAAGGAGAACTTCATCACGCAGGAGAGTCCATGCTGAAAGTGAGTCATTTCTTCGACTGTACATTTTTATCATTTGACACTGATGCATCAGCAGATCCTACTTCTGTGGTTCATTTCAATTTGCTCTCACTTGAGGACATGTACGTACATCAATTAGTCGAGGATTGTAATGTAGATTTGAAAACATTGAAGCTAGGCTTCTTTAAAATTGCATTCTAGAAGGCTAATAAGATGTGTAAAGATGTTTCAAAATACAATATGTATGTTTAAAAATAAAGTTTTTATATATATATATATATATATTTGGACAAAGGATAATTATATGCTCATGTTAATATTTTATTTTTTAGAGCTTAAAATGAAGATGATTTTTGGTAAAAAAATTAATACCTGCAAAACCTTTTTTTTGTTTGAGGTTTAAGGACCCTCAAATAATAAAGTCAATAATTTTAAAAAATATAATAAATAAAATAATAAATATTAAATTTAAAAAATAAAAACATTTATTTTTATTTTGACATGATAAATATTTTGAGATTTAAAAATATTAGTATATAAAGAATAAAAATTATAAACTATTTACTTGAGTTGTCTGAGGGGCATTTATACCCCTGAGACCCTATGATTCTCTTTTTAATAGGGTACAAAAGTATATTTCTATTATAATATTAATAAAAAATAAATATTTTATTATTAATGAGAAAAAAATATCTCTATATGACAACATTCATAATAAAAGTATATCAAAGAAAAAATATCTAGATTTATTTATGTCATTTAGAGATCTTTAAAGAATGAAAATAAATCATTACTAGTTGGGGTATGCCTGGGATAATCTTCTTGTTATTTAGACTTGGCATGCAGTTGAGGCCATACCAAATGGGGTTTTTTCTAGGGCAATTCCTTTAGTATTTCGATTCAACACTTAACTGAATCCATGACAATTAAAATTTGTATTTGGAATAGAATCCTCTTGATATATGAGCTTAGCATGCTACGGAACTCATGCTAAATATGATATGCCTACATATTGTTTTTTTTACATTTGAGCTCGACACGTGGTGGAGCCCATGACAATTGGGGTCTACCTTGTTAGTCCTCTTGGCACTTGGGTATAACACGCGATTAAGTTTATGCGAACTAAGCTCTATTTTGATGCAATTTCTTTTGTATTTTAGGCTCACATGCAGTCTTTTTTTAGGGATTATTTTACGAGGGATAATAATAATTTAATTTAAAATAAAAAAATAACAACCCAACCCAACCTAAATAAATGAGTATTTTTTAAACTTGATGAATAATGAGTATAATATCAATATTGTCAAACTTTACTTGCAACTCACTTATACCTAACCTAAAATATATGTTTATATTATATAAATATATTTATAGAATATTTAGAGTTTTTTAATATAATATAATATATACATATCTTGAAACTTGAAACCTATAAATAATTTATGAATATCTAAATTTTTTTATTAATAGATATTATATAAGGTTTAAATATCAAGAAATCTGATCCACATTTATCCATTAACATCCCTAGATTTAACCCTAGCACTTTCAGAAGGGGTAATCCCTCTGGTTCACAATTTAATTAGCTAAATGAAAATGTTTATACATGTTACAGCTTAGATGGATGTCTATCCAACAAACTATAGCACTACATGCTAGTTATTGAAGAGGACATGCATGTGAACATGACGTTTAAGTTGTATTAACCTTTTACGGTCTTCTTTCGGATTTGAGCATTACGTGTGAATATGTCATCTAAGTTGTTATTATCACCTCAAGAGTAAATCAAATGAGCGGAATGCGTTCTTGACTGCATTGCATAAACAAGTGATAAAAGAAAAATTAAAATCAATAATATGCAAATACAAATGACGCAGCAAATAGGACATGAAACATCAACGTGAACATCGAGAGAGAGAGAGACAGCTGAATCCTATTTTAAAGAATACAAATTCAAGAACGGGTTACAGCTAAGGATCCTATCTTCCTCTTCTATATATATACATGCTTATATGATCGGGACCGTTTCTAAGTATCATTAAAAAGATACAGGGTATAATAATGGTTGTTTTTAAAAAAATTAAAAAATATATATGTTAAACCACAAACCAAGTACATCATAAGAGTACATGTGAATAAGCTAACACAACATCAACAGAAGGTCCAAGTGTTAATAAAGACAAAGCATGCCCAACTGGATAACGCATGCTAGACAAGCCATGGACCCACCAAGCCCACTTGGATGTTCCCGTGCTGACCATGATCGGTTCCATGTTCAAATCAAGCTGTGGCTCTCTCTTCTCCGTTCCCACCTATCCCTAATTTCTCACACAGATGTCTTTCACTGAGAAAGATATAAATACCATGTTTTTTTTTTCTTGCAGTCTGTTCGGTTAGCAAGAAAATAGAACGTGGGCATTTTACTATTTTGAGAAGCTTTCCTGAATCGCTTGCATGAGCTTGCCTGCCGAGTGCATGAACTCTATCCATTTCTTGATAGCTGAAAATCAATCTTAATCTTCCTTTCTTCAGCAAGGTTATGGCTTCATTTTCTAGATGTTAATTGTGTTGAATTAAACCAAGTCGATCGTGTCACATTCCCTCTAAGGATCAAGGAACAATATATAAGGCAGCAATTTAATAATGACATTCCTGACAGAGATATTTTTCAAGAAGGTGGTCCGGATCATGCCTCTATCGAGCCAACCAACCATTCAAAACCCGTCTTCCATAATTCCATGCGCTCTTATCGTAATAAATTATAATTCAATGTAGATATTGGTTCATGACTTTTCTCTTTCTTTCTACATATAACTTCTTCGTATATATGTTACCAACAAATTATATTGGAAAAGGTGGTTCATAAAGACCTAAGATACCAAGCTATGCTTGGATCGATGACAAAAATAAATAAATAAATAAATAAAACCAAACCATAGTACATAAAAATGATCTAAATATTGTTTTTAGTCTATCAAAATATTCCACAACAGATTTTCTTGGAAACAAATTATATAAATTCAGATCACAACGGAATAATGTAAAATTGGAGTGGTGTCACCATGTAATATTGCAATGCAATAAATTGTCACCCTTTAGTGAAAATATTAAAAATAAATATATTTTTAGATCATTTCTCACAGTTCAAAATTTGATTTTTCTCCGAGTTTTAAATTAAGTATCTCGTGAATGACGTTCATCTTCATCTCTGCTTTTATCTCCATTCTAAAATCGATCAATATTATTTCTCCCTCATGAAAACTACAAAAAGATGCAGACTTTCAGTAGTTTTCCATTACATTTTTCAAGAAAATAGTATATGGTAAAAAAGCTTTCAAGTTTTAATTTCTGTTGCTATTTTTTTTAAGATTCTCGATAAAATATAGATGATTGAGAATTATAACCGATGGGCGAACGACTGGAGGTTCCTAAATACTGAATATCCCTTCCCAGTTCCCAAGGAATTAAAGCAGGCATGCTTCACAAAGTTCTTCATTACCCTTTCCATACTGCTTACTTCGTCTCTCATATTTAAACAATTAAAATATTTAATTACTGCTAATGTTGATATAATAGTCAGATTTAGAGAGAGGGAGAGGGAGAGGGAGAGGGAGTTAATTTAATTTTCAATCATTAAAACCACATATATTCTTACAAATATATATCATAAGGGTTCATAAAACATTAACAATACTTACGTACTACCAGAGAGAAAAAACCTCTTCAAACCCCTCTCTTCATTTTTCAAATATGCATATTCCAATATCACAGTCAGAACTTGAGCTTAAGAATCCATTAAACTTGTTCCCGTCATCTCTACCACTTTGCAACAACAGGAATGGCAAATCTGAGTTATTTTCTGCCCCAACAAAGCTTGAAACACCATCACCATCATATCTTTCTTCTTGACTCAACTGAGAAGCAACAAACTTGTCAAGGGCTCTCCAGTCAGTTACTTTCTGGGTGTTGTTGTTGGACAATCCATATTGCTCTACCTCTTCATTGTTACTGTTATTATTCTCTGATATCAAAGACATTGACGAGGTTGGCCTCTTTATTAATGGCTCAGATGGGCTCTTTAACTGAGGAAGCTGTACAAAATTTTCTGAGTGCATGCAACTGGAGTTATCTCCTTCTATCTCCTGCTTACACAAGAAATTATGAGCCAAAAAGCCTTGAGTTTGCCTTGCTATATAATCAATAGGATCCACCACAGAGCTAACCCCACTTGATTCCTCATAGAAGTAGCTTGAGTCCCACCCTTCAATGCTCTTGGTTTGGCCAGTAGTTCGCTTCTTAAATGCACGACAAACTACCCATCCTTCTTCCTGCAATAACTTAACCAAAGTATTAAGAGATCATGAGTTCCTTTTCATTTTAGGTTTTTCAAACTTTGTTTAATGCATAAAAGAAGGCTCAAAACAAAAGTTGATTTTTTTGTTATATTTACATAATTTCTCTCGGCCTTTTGAGTTATCTTTTTGTTTGATAAAGAGAGGTAGGAGTCAAAGATGAAGAGCAAGGATAAGAATTGGAATTTTTCTTTTGAAAAAATGAACAAGTAAAAGCATCCCATACCGGAAAAGGAATCGGAAGAAAGCTATTTCACACGCTTTAGAATGACTAATGACCTTTTGACTAAAGGGATGGTGGAAGTCTTCTTTCTATAGAACATAAACACTGAAACTACAGTTAGTGGTCTATGCATGCAAAAGCAAAGAGTGATTCTGTTTCTCAAAAGTTGAAAAGTTGGATTGAACAGAATGATTTAATCTAAAGGCCATCTATTTTTCCCCTAAAAGTTAGGTAATATGAAGAATTTATGAAGCAGTAAAGATCTTGTCCAAGAGACTTTAATTTGTCTCATGAAACTCAAAGTAATGGATTCCTAAACCCTCTTGATAAACTCTTATATGTCAAAGAAAGTTCCATATATTAGATCAATATATTTATGTAGAGCCTGTTCAAAGCTAATTCAGTATGTTGGAAGGCCATTAACTTGCTTTCACCTTTAGGGCGACATATCCATTTGTGTTGTGTGTGTGTGGGGGGGGGGGGTGTGGTGGTTGGGGTGGTGGTGTTATTGTGACATAAGTTGATATGCTTGCCTGTGGAGGACCATTCTCATCTGATTCAAGCCGGTATTCATGCATGATCCAGTGAGTTTTCTGCCCATTTGGAGCTCTCCCTTTGTAGAAGACAAGGGTTTTCCTCATGCCAATGAGTTTTGTTTTGTCATACACTGCCTTGTCTCTCCCGGTAGCCTTCCAAAAGCCAGCCATGGTTGCTCTATTAGTCCTTGTCCCTGTTGGATACTTCTTATCCTTGTGGCTGAAGAAGTACCACTCGTTCTGCTCTTCATATCCGATCCAGCATCTCTCTGTACATCACAAACAATATTGTACATTAACAGGTTTTATCTAGCTAGATTGACTTAAGTCTCTTCTATCGACTATTGACTAACTATTTATGGGTAGCTACTGATGTCAGCATGACCTAAAGAAATATAGCGCAAACTGCTAACCCATCTGATCCACTAATTTCAAAAGACGTGCACGAGGTAGTGATTAAAGTGTGTTGCATACAGACACTTGTTGATGCACAGAAACGAAGATCGTCAAAACTAATCCTAACCAAGACCAAACCCTATGCATGATTTGTATAAAGTTTCAATTAACGATATTTCTTAGGATCTATATATCAAACCCTAAAAAGACAAAAAAAATAAAATAAAAGAGCTACGGATATTATACATAACTTAATTTGATATACCTTGTAGATCCCATGGTTCAATTCTGTAAAGATCAATATCTCTAATAACATCAAGATCAATCTTTTGTGATGCAACTTTCTTCCTTAGATAATAGCCAACAAGCTCTTCATCGGTTGGATGGAACCTGAATCCAGGTGGGACACAAGACTCCATTGACTCCATCATAACAACTGTTGATGATGCTGCATAAAATTCACCACCACCATTACCATCAATAATAATGCTCTCTAATTCATCATCTTTTAATCATTAACAAAATGTGAGTGAGTGAACGAACGAACTCATATAAAGACACTAGAGAGATCACACAAAACCAGAGAATAAAAGGCTAAAAAAAGAAAGCTAGCTTGAATTTTAGTGATAAAATGAAAAAAAAAACTCAAAAAGAAATAATGTACCGTCCAAATAAAAGGTGACATGTGTTATCAGGTATAATCATCAACTCATTTGGTGGTGAGCAACACTCACCATATATATATTATCTATGACAGGAAAATAAGCGCGTGTTTTTAAAACAAAACGCCCTATAATTATGTGTTTCACATAAATTTTCTTATGAAGATTAGTTAGAAGAGGAAAAAGGTGAGAAGGGAAAAAAAATCATGATAAGAAAGTTTGTAATTCTTGATAAAAAAACAAGAGGAAGCTGGAGCTTAGCTAGGGAGCCCTCTATTTGTACAGGGTCCATCAAGCAACGGACAGCTAAAGGCTTGCGCTAATGATGTTGTCTTGTGTTAGTGAATGGTAGAAATGATGCATCAAGAACGGCGTTTCTGTTACAATATTATAAACAAACATGATTAAAAAAATAAGATTAAATATTAATTAGTGTGTTCTATATTTTGTTTAGAAAGAAGAAAACTGCCAAATGGACATTGAGGATGACGTTATCACAAATCTTAAAGCACGCGTTTCTCGAATGAGAAAAAGGTTAAGAGAAGGGAAAAAGAGAAGCACAGTTTCTTATTGGATCAAGCCTGCAAGGAGATAGAGAAAGAAAAGCTAGAATAGTGTTAAGAAAAGGAGAGAGAGGAGAAAAGCACTCTTAAGGGCGCTCTTGCTGCTGCAGAGTCTTTGTCTCACTAATGCAGAATCGGGCTCTGACCATTTTGTCTGTTTGTCGAGCTTTTTCACGGCAGAAACTGACCCTTTTACTTTCGGTAAAATTCCAAGAAAAAAATGCTTATGGTTATGGTAATGCCTCCTTATCCTAGCCTTTCAAGAAATCAAGAAAGGAGTAAATGACCTACAAGATTGGTGAGGTTATTTTGTCAAGGAGTGTTGTTAGTGCTTATATTCAAGAATAATTGGGTAAGCTTATTTTGTCAAGGTGTTAGTGACTTGTTATTTCTCAACGACAGAGAGGGAGAGATCAGCCGACTCCTTTGAACGATTAGTCTGTCCAAGGATGAGGAAAAGAACCCTATGTAATGAAAATCGATCGGGAGAGAATGGTGAGTTTGAGGGCGTACCAATATTAGCAGCAAGGAAATGAACTTTCTAACAATCTTTTACCAAAATCCTGGTCTTCAGGTGTGTGATATTTGACTCCTTTTCCACTTCTATTTAATGCCAAAGGTAATTCGGACGAAATGGATTTTGACATAAAGGGTTATATCTAGGCAACTAGAGAAGTGCACCCTCTGTCTAGGGTGTGGTAGAGAAAGACCGATACGGAGAAGTTATCAGAAAAGTTTTAAATTAGAAAGAAACCCTTTCAAAACATATAAGAATCTCGTCAAATCTTTTCAATATTTCTAGCAGATGCAAGAAGATGCCCCTTCCCTTCCCATAAGAAAGCTTAAGCTGTTGCGAAAGAATGAGAGAAACTAGCTAGGTTAGATATGTGCGCGCAAGCTTGTAATATATATAAATTGGAGGATACATAGATTTCCATGCAAGTACACAAAAAAGAAGAAGAAGAAGCTTACCCCAAGAGTCTGAATGGACTAGCTAGCTTGCTGTATTAAAATTAATAATTTACTTGAAGACAGAAGAAGAAGACAAAAGGAAGTGGTAGTGGAAGGGGGTGAGGGCGAAGTAGATGAGAGGAGAAGAAAAAACCCGTTAGGAGTGAAGTGGAAGATGGGGGAGAATATAAAAAGAATACAGAGAGCAGAGGACCGCTCAATTGCGCATGGTCGATTGTTGTCCCCAGTCCCATACGTCACTCCCTAGCTTCCTACAGAAACCTCTTTAATCTATTTCTCGTTTTCTATCTCGTGAGAAACTATACTTTTAGTTCAAATGTTACCCTGCCAAATCCAAAGCAACATTCCCAAGATAATAATAATAGTAAGAAGAAGAAGAGAAAACGAGAGATGGTACTGCCATTTGGTGCATGATTAATTGAACTTAATTGAACTCTTCTCTTTTTACTAAGTTTCACGCTCAAGTTGGGTTTGGTGCATGATTAAAAAGGTAAACAGAAGGTGCGGGTTTGGTAGAGAAGGTTAAAAAAGACAGCCATTGGAAGTTTTTTTTTTTTTTTTGAGAACGATGTAGGTTAATTATTTGTGGTATGGGATACGAAGGCGAATTATTTGTAAAAAAATAATAAAAGTATAAAAAGGAGTGATTATTTAGTTTGATGATAATTAAACAGGTATTTTAGAGGTTTCTGGTAAGAGATTATTTATATAATAAAAAAAATAGCAATCATTATATATATTTTATCTAAGATAAATTATTTTGTATTTATTTTTAATGATAAAATTACTTAGTATGCTTTCATATTAAAAGCTTGCTGAAATTGGTATATGTTTATTCATTACTAGATGTGAAAAAATATGATGATTTAAGATAGTAATTTAAGATCTAAGTATGATAACAATGTTCAATCTTTATTTTTAAAATACAAACATTGGACTTGCAGCAATAATGAACAATTTATTGGTATATACATGTTTAAGATTATATTACTTGAAATGAGCCTGAAAACCACCACTTAAATTTTTTTACGTGAAATCACACTAATTGAGTTTAAATTTGCTCATTACACTAAACAAAAATATCCCAAAATATAAAAAATAAATTCAACACACATGACTATAAAAAAATTAAATTTAAAAAACAAAAAAGGTCATCATCACTATTACCATCACCATCATCATTGTGATGTGTGTGGAGGGAGAGGGGACATCTTAGAGATATATTGAAATATAATAACATGGTGATGAAACAATTTTATTATTCATCATGCAAAACTCTAAGATAACAAATAATAACAATTCATTTATCCTAAGTGGATTGATGAATAATAAAACTATTAATACTCCATAATATTACAAAAAAAATATTTTAAAAGTAGTTTGGATATGATAAGTTAATGTTTTAAATAATTTAATTACTCATCAATCAAAACTCTAGAACAACAATCAACGACTATTCATTTATTTTAAACATGTCAATGAATAACAAACCATTAATGCATCATAATATTGCAATATATATATATATATATGGACATTTTGAATACAATAATGTAATGTATTAAACAATTTCATTATCCATCAATCAATACTTTAAGACAACACTCAATGATGATTCACTTATCATAAGCAAGTTAGTGAATAATAAAATTATTAGTGCATATAAAATTACATATTAAAATCATTAATACATAACAAAACAAGTGAAAAAAAATATCATCACACAATATAAAAAATAAAAACAACATTAGCTCACAACTAAAATAACATCCACATTTAACATAACAATTCATAAATAAATCAGCCACATCAAATTTCACACCATATTCTTATTTAAAGGTGATCATAGTTTGGAGTATGATCCAAGAATGATATTTAAGGCTCAAATAAAACAATAAGTTATAAATTTTTATTTGTGAAAGATGCATTAAAAATGGCTTATTTTCATCTCAAACTCAAATTTGCTTATAGTAATAATTCTTAGCCTTAAAAAAAATCTATAATTAATTAGAAAAACCATGAGGTCAACCTCAGAGAAGAAGCGATGAGATGAGTGAGATCATAACCTGAATACACATTGTTTATCATTATTTAAGCCACCAAATTATTTAACTATATTTTGAAGCAAGATATCACCATTTTAAAGCTTATTAATGGAGGAGAAAGCATTTCAAGATTTGGCATAAAGCGATAGTTTGGGTATACCTTTTAAGATTTATCAGTATTGAAAAGGAAAATTTTAGGATTCAAACAGAAGGATTTACTCTTAGCATTTGCATGACTTACTTTGAAATTTAATCAATTTTAGAAGTTTTTAAATAAATTATTCATTATATGTGTCCAATCATGGATGAAAGTAGAATGCCAAATATTACTTTTACAAAAACAATATAAATTCAAACAATAAAAGTGGTATTATTATTGTTATTGTTGTTGTTATTTTTATATCAAAATAAATCATCTTAAAGACATTTTGAAACACAATAACATGACATATTAAACAATTTCATTATCTACCAATCAAAACTCAAGATCAATAACCAATGACAATTCATTTATCCAAAGTGGATCAGTAAATAATAAAACCATTAATACATAATAATATTATAAAAAAATTCATTATAAAAATAGACTTGGTATAATAAAACAATGTATTAATCAATTTCATTATCCATCAATTAAAATTCTAGGACAAAAATTGATGACTATTCATTTATTCTAGGTGGGTTAGTAAATAATAAAATCATTAATGCACCATAATATTAAAAAAAACCATTTCTAATTTAGTTTGGGTATAATAAAGTAATATTTTAAATGAACTCATTACCCATAAATAAAGACTTTAAGGCAACAATAAATGACTGGTAAGGGGCAAAACTTTGTGCTCATCTATCCTAAATAGGTTAGTGAATAATAAAATCATTACTATACAAAAATATTTCTTACAAAATTTATTTTAGGTCATTTTAAATACAATAATGTAATATATCAAGCAATTTCATTATCCATTAATTAACATTCTAGGATAACATCCAATGATCTTTATGAATAATAAAATTATTAATAAATATAAAATTACATATTAAAATCATTAACAAACAACATAAAAAAATAACATCATCACACAACATCAAAAAATCAAAAAATCAAAAATAATATCTAAAAGGAGGTGAATCAATGCTTAATTTGAAGTTTGATATTTTTAATTCTTTAACACTTAAAATTTTAGCAATGATAATTAATTATGCTAGGCATGCATAAAATAAGATAAAGTCAACGAAAAACACACCAACTTTATAGTGGTTTAGACAATCCCTTCACTTCTTGAATCTTTGTTTAAGTATTTACTATCAACTCCCAATCTTTTTAATGAAAAAACCTTACCAATACACTAATTTTTTATGAGTTTAATATTATAAAACATTTTTCTCATAATATTTTTCAAGGATTAAGATCAAAACTATACTAATATTTTTATAAGGTCAATAGCTCATAACTAGTAGTTTCTCATGTGGTTTAAGTATCATATACACTTTCATGATAAGTAATTCTCTCCGAATAATTTTCACACTTTACAATGAAGAGAATATTATAAAAATAGAGCTTAAGTTTTTATGAATGTAATCTATGTAAAACCCCAATTAAATATATTAAAGTATTAGTGTGTGTGTGTAAAGTTTCAAGGATCTAAAACTTTAAAAGTAGTATGAGATGATATACATCAATTAATTAAATAAAAGAACAATGACAAAGTTATAAATATGAAATTAAGGGATATATAAATAGTCAAACTTGGCTTTTAAAGGAAGCCAAATTGGTCAACCACCTAGTAGAGGGAAAAAAATGGATTTGAACAAAAATTCATAATAAATTCATACCAAAAACACTAAACAGTGTTAAATTGAAGAATAAAAGAGAGTTTGGAAGAGATTTGAGTAAGAAAAATTGAATGAGAAAAAAAATTAATAAAACCTGTACTTTCATGTTTTCATTCCCTTCATTTATCGTGTTTAAAAGGCAAGGAACTTTGAGTTGAGCTTAATTTGAATTACTAAAGATAATTGATATGTTTTACATGTGGTAATGATATGGAAATTGTGTTTGGATGAATGAATGACTAAATGAATGTCTTTATATTAGATTGAGATTAGTAAATATGAGAAATCATTAGGTAAGATGCTAACTAAAAGATTTGAAGATGAAAAACCTCCTCCCACTTTAGGGTAAGGTTCGACTAAGATGATTAAGAAAAAGGATTTGAGGTTGTTTGAATTATTTGTTATGTACATCATGTAAATGCATGTCAGTTTAATATTAAATGACTAAAAAATATATTAATTTCAAAGAAATTTGAGGAAAACTTTGGCATTCCTTTAAGGAAAAAAGTATGGTCAAACATGTTATGGTAAAAAGGGTAAGTTTTTTATAAATTTTAAAATAATACAGACTAATTAAATGATGAATGGTGTGAATTATTAATGATTCAAGTTTAATTTACATGAAAAAAGAAGAACTTTGGAATTTATGATGTAGGTTTAGCTTGCATATTAGTTAAAATGGAGGACTTGATTATATTTAAAAAAAACTTGATTTAAATGATTCAATTGAGTGATGAGAATATAATCTATGTAAGAATAAGTTTAAATTACATGAAGAATCTAATTAGACACTTATGTTTTTGGGTGGTGCTTGGCCGAACAAAGAATAAGAGATGATGTGATAAATTGGATTGAAATGAGTGAATAATATATTATGAAATGAAATTAAAAAAAGATCTTTATGAAAGATTGGAAATAATGTATTAGAACCATTTAAACCAAATTTTTCCTAAAGATAGAAAATGAAAGAGTCTATGGTTATAATAAATCAATGTGAATAAATAAAATTTAAGCTATATAAAAATAATTAAATGTGATATGATGAGTGAAAGGATTTAACTACTTGAAAAACTTTTGTGAAATTCCTTAGATATAAGATGAGAATTGATTGAAAATTGAAAACAAGACTTTCAAGATAAGAATTTTGAATTTAAAATAATTTTGATTATGATGATCTAAAAGAAGCTATGAAAGTTGTATGGCTGTAAGGGACAATTAGATAACAAGGACAATTAGATAACAATAGGTTTTGGGTAAGTGCTTAAAACTTAAATAAATATTATTCAATTTTTTAAAAGTCAATATTAACTACTATTTTTTTATTTCAAGATTCTATTTAAATCATAGTAATTAGCAATATGTACCTTGAATTAAGAAATTTGTGTTGAAAAATAAAATTATTGAATTCCAAAAAGGAATGCTTGAATAACTGTTAAAAATATTGACTTTTAAATGGAAATGTCATAATAATTAGTATCGAAGTAAAGTTATCATATTAATTTATATCTAGTTAGGATTACTAGAATTATTGGCTTCCAAACTGGTATTCTGAAATATTTCATAATCAATCATGAGAGTTCATTGAACTAAATGAGGATTTCTAGATTAATTAGTATTTAGAATGAATAACCAAATTAATTGGTTATGAACAAGGATAGTTGAGTTACTAAGCCCTTCGAGAAAGATAACTAAGAACATTATAGGATAAATGAGATATGGAAATTTATTCAACATATTGTTTGAATGATTAAAATAAAAAGAACTAATTATGAATGGACTCTTAATAATTATTTGAAATAATATAAATTCATATTAAAGATTAATGTATTGTCGTGGTAATTCTTGTTTCAAGTCTTCCACAAGTTATCAAGAATGAACTTTTGTTATTTCTTCCTTAACTAATTAATAGAAAGGATTTATACATAATTTTAAATTTATGGACAATGAATTGTAATATCTTAATTATTTTTGTTGGTATGTGAACTAAGGTAAATGGAATTTAATGTTTTACTAGAGAGGAACTTGTATTTAATGTAATAATCATGTTTATCTTATGTCATTTCCTTATTATTCAAGTTTTAAGGTATTATTCATATGAAGTAAAAAAAAAAAATCTTTATACGTGGAAGAACAACATATAGCCATTACTCTCAGAGGAAAAAAGGGAGTAAAACATTTTCAAGTAAAACATTTTCAACTTTTAGAGTGTTCTTTTTTTTTGTTAAAAATGATTATATTACTATTTAAAAAAAAATTCATACAAAAGCTTAAGTAAAAAACGAGTGAAGCACTTGAAGCAAGTTAACTCTTAAATTTGATATGGAAGTATTTGTATACTATTAAAACCTTTGACATACATAATAAATTTACTAATTGTTATTATAGTTAAAATAATTAATTCATAGGTGCTAGTAATTTTTAGGCTAGCAATCATAACAGATAAAAAAGTATCCATACATAACATAAAAATTCAAAAATAGATCAACACACATCAAATTTCATGTTGAACCAAACCATTATCCTCTAGATAAACTCATTGCAATCCAATCCTTCTAACCCCATCATAAATTATTGATTCGATTGTTATTCCACTTTAAAAATAAATTCCTATTAATATCATACTTTTGGGGTTACCACACAATGATATGGATCACATCATTTCAAATATCATAATTATTCATGATAAATTAAAAATTAACAACAATTAATATTTTTTCATAAAAATTCAATAATATAATAAAAATTATTTAAAAATTTAGTTAAGACTTGAAATCGACCTTTTAGAGTGACAAAAATGAATTAGATGACTAGAATTGTAGATAAACTATATAGGCATACGAATTCACACACCATCACTTCTACTGGTTAATGGCGCTGGGGGTTGAGATTGTACCTCTTTCCTAGCCTCTTCTTTTGTTGGCCAGCGATGAGGCATACCAACATTTGCAAAGAGAGGTTGGAGCATAGGAAGTTTGGCTTCTTCTTATATGTCTTCTCTATCAATTTATCTCTTTACTTATTTCTTTCATAGGTTGATATTGTCACTATTTCTAATCACTGCTATTGAAGGTGTTCTAATGGAGGGAAGAAAGTGGGTCACGGTGGTTGGAGGTATTTGATGGTTATTTATTTTTTTCTTTTTCATGGTAACTAAGATGGCTTCAACAAAAATAAAATAAAAGATAAAGAGATAGTGGGTTTTTGATTAGTTTGATTGATCTATTTATTTTGTTCTCTTTTCTCTTAATTGATTTTCATTTCACTTATTAATATTTTTGTTTTTGTTTTTTTCATTGATTTTTTTTAATTTTAAGTTTTTCAAAATTCATCAATATAAACACAATAAGGAAAAAGGTTGAAAACAATGAAATGGATGTAAATACTTAAAAAAAAAACATAATTGAAATAGAGGATCAAAATCAAATTATGATATTATAAATGTTAATCAAGCAAAATAAGTTTATTCCAATTTTCTCTACCTTTTCATTTCTTAGAGTTTCTCCATATATAACCTAATTAGTAATATTAGAGTCTATGTTTAATACAAATTGAAAAATTAATTAAAAAAAAATATTTGATTCTTAGTCAAGTTATGCATCCTTCTTTATATTTGTGAAAACATTAATCATCGTTAACATTTGTTTAGATAGTAGATTGTACATAAGTATTTTTCTCAAGTTATTATCCAAAATTTCAATCAAATGGAAATTATGAGAAAATAAATTCTTGATAACACATTAGACTTGATGTGGATTTGTGTTTTTACGCCTCAATTGAAAATAAAAAATTAGTCTGGATACAAGAAAATTGATCTAAATATATCATGACCATCGATGTTTAGAAAAAAATAAAAATCAAATAGCATGCAATTCTTCACGTATGGAGTCAAAAAAAAAAATTGTTTCAGTCAAATATTTTTCAAGTTAACATTGTTATAAAGCATGCATGTTTAATTTTTATATTATTAAAATTACAAAATTAAAAAAAATAGAGCAATAAAAAATAATTAAAAAAATAAAGCATGTTTAATTCTTACATTAATAAAATAAATAAAAAAGTTAAAATTATAGAACAATAGGACATCTAAAAATTAAAAAAACAAATTAGACATCTAATCTATGATATATTTATTACTTTTAATATAAAATAGATTAATGTTTGAGAGGAATTATTAAGTTTAAATGAGGAAGCTTGTGGTTAATTCTCAAGTAAAAAAGGGGAAACTTGAGGCCACAAGAGAAATATAAAAATTAAATTTGGTTTTGTTTTTAAAATTTAATTTATAATTCAAAATGAAAAATCTTGCATGCAAAATTGATGTATGAGATTTTGGAGCATTTGACTAATTAGATACAAATTTAGTGCAATTGAATTAATTATGTGAACCTAGCATACAAATTTATAAACAAAATTGATATGTCCAAGATTAATAAGAGTTATGGTTGTATCAAATGACATGTCTTGTGAAGATAAGAATATTTTTTTATTCTATTGTTGAATTAAATTATTAAAAAAATATTCATACTTTCTTTCAAATTAGGTATCTGATTGATACTTAAAAGTGTATTTTTATCAAGGTTTTATATCATTATTTTGCACTTGAAGTATCAATAACTCCTTAACTAAAATATGTTTTATAATAATATATCTAATAATATAAGATACCTTTAATTTACGGTAAATGTTCATTTTAAATGCAAGCTTATCATATAAATGAAAGGATTAATTGATGAATTTAAGAACTGAAATTGAAAGGACAAAGAGATGGTCAAACTTAGAAAAGAGATGTCAGTGCAGTCCAAGTTGGAACACTGTTTAGTAATTGGATCATATCTTGAGCTGTAGATCTCAGATTTAGGTCTACTTTATATAGATGGAAAGGTAAGACATAGGCTTACAACTTTCATATGGAACCCAAGATCTAAAAAGGTCATTTTCAAGTTCAAATTGGAGCAACACCAAAGAAGTTTGAATTTGTCCTCCAACCCGAGTACTGTTTAGTATTTTGGTCATATCTAGAGTTCTGGAAGTCGAAATGATCTGAATTGTTTAGACAAGAAAGCTGAAATAATTTTCTATAATTTTAATGTTTTCAAGTAATTCGAATTTGATATTATCAATGACGTTTTAGGCAAACAAAAAAGATAAGGATTGTCACCAAGTCAAGAGTTGGTCACCTACTCATCAATTAGTCATCAAATCAATACTTTTCAATTTTGGCCTATAAAATGAGGCATTTGTCATGCATTTAGACATCTTGGTGTCCAGATCAAAATCATGTTCTTGCTTTCTCTCTTGTATTTTTTTGTATTGCTTATGCTTTGCTTTCATTAATATCAAGTTTATGCCTTTTATTTTTTTTTCCTTTACTTAGTTAAATTTTATCTTATTTATATTCTTATTTTATTTATCTATTTTTCTTTCTTTCATTATATCTAGCTAAGTTTATTATGTTAAGGTGAAAATGTTACATTAATGGTGTAAGAATAAGTATAGTATAAACTTAATATAGATTTTAATGTTTGGTACTAACATGTTTTATATTTGTTATCTTGTTCACTCTTTAATACTTTATTTGTTAAATGACTAATCTTGATTTATGTTGTATAACAATTGGTACAACAAATGCTTGACACTTTCATAGCCCATATTGTATGGTATAACCGACACCTGAGCTATGAAAAGAATTTAATTTGTTATTAACATAAGTTATAATCATGAATGCTTAACAAAATTTACAAGTATTAACATTAATTGAATAAGATGACTAATGTAATCATGTTAATAATCTATAATCTGATTAGAACCTCCTTTGTGTGTGGTTTCCAATTGAATAATAAGAGTTTATAATATACTTGTTTGACATATCATTAGTGGATCTTTTAACCTTGATATTGTTTGTTATCGTTGTTTAATTCTTACTTTAATTTTTCATCTCAAAGTTCTCATTAATTTTTCTTTATTATTATTATTATTATTACTACTACTACTACTAGTAGTAGTATTATTATTACTACTATTATTATTATTGTTATTGTTACTATTGTTGTTATTTATAATTTGTACAATTAATTTCCACGTGGTTCAACCTCAGTCTTGCTGTGTTATTTATTATTTTGACATTCCTGTACTTGAAAGAAGATAACAATCTTTTAGTCATGCCAGTCTCCAAGACTTTTTTATTTAATTTGGAATTTTGAAATTATGATTCTTTTTTCCTTTTTGGTTGAAATTAATTATATATCTATTTAAACTATTGTATGGTTTGTTTTTAAGGCAGAGATTAAATAATAACTTTTATATAAAAAAATCCAACTTGTCTAATATTTTTTTATTGATCCTTTTCGTGAATTCTGTCCTTCAATCTCTTTTAATGTCTAGTTTCGTTAGTTTACGCTTCATCATTAATATTTTTGATAGCATAATAAAAGTGCTATGACTTCTTAAAAGACTGAGAAATTTGAGTGAATTTAAGTCTATAAAAGAGATTTAATTGATATTACAAAAAAAAAACCTAATAAAATTATTATTTATAAAATAATACTAGGTATCGAAGAATTATCTAAACTATTATTTTACTCGTGACTTCTTTCCAACAAGAAAGTAACCGCAAAAACAAAAGTAATTCCACGTTATTTTATCCTGTTCTATCTTGATAGATACAATAATACAGTGTTTGTTTGTTTTGTTATGTATTTAATTTTTTTATTAATTTTTTAATATTTTTAAATTATTTTGATATATTATATTAAAAATATTTTTTTAAAAAATAAATTATTTACATATATTTTCAAACTAAAAATATGCTCCTAAACATATCTTCAGGAACAACCACCACGGTCAGAATTCATTGCACAACCTCGATGTTCCACTTCCGAACAGAGAGAGTCCTCAATTTATCATGACCATCTTCTCACGATAAATTACTTTCTCTTTCACGTATCGTTTCAAACTTTCTGACACACTGCCACGCTGGCACAAATCGACAACCTGCCGCTAAAATGACCGCCCGTCCAAGCCGAGCGATTCACCCCCGATACTCCCGGCTCACATGGCTTTCTCTTTAATTAAATTACCAGAATCATCCAATACCAAGCCAGTTATGGACCTGATGATTCGGTAGTATTTGATATTATATTTTTGGAAACGTTTTTTTTTAATTTTTAATTAATATTTTTTATTTTGCTATGTTAATATTAAAAATAATTTTTTTAAAAATAAAAAAAATATTATTTTAAAATAAAAAACGTTTTAAAATATAACTGTTACTGTATGTCACAACACACTGAACGTGATTCCCCTATAAAGTTCTGAACGGAAGATTCCATCGGATTTCTATGCAGCCCCGTTCAAAAAACTCCTTAATTTATTGTGCTCACACCTAATATTTGTTAGCAATATGTATTAGTTTAAAACCCAATCTCAATTCAGAATTTGAACTATGATGTAACACTTGCGAGAATCTATTCAATTTAAATAATCTAAGGAGTTAAGAAAAAATCATTTGGATCGATCAATTATTATTAAAAATAACGATATTAATTGTGAAAATTATATTTATGTAAATTGCAATCAATAAAATTGTTTTGAATTATTATATTAATCATTTTACAAGGGAAGGGTTTAGTGGACACCCATTTTAACTACAATTAGTTGATCATATTATAATTTTTCTGATGAAATTATTTAATTCATGATATGATAATTATATGATTTCGTTCATTTTTTTTTAATGTTAAGTATAATTAAATCCATGTTATGATTATATATTTTTGAGATTTTGATGATCAAGTATTTTTTTTAGCTTTTCTAACTAATAATATTTTTTCAAACAATTACATTCTCATAGAAAATTTATTTTATCAACTTTTCTTTAAACTCAAATATAAAATAATATTACTATAAATAGCAGACAGCAAGCTAACGAAATGGGACGATTTATTTTAACACTTTTGGCTGGCTCATTAACATCCAAATGTTATACAAGTCTATTTATTCTTGTATTTAAAAAAAAATATTTTATATTTTTATATTAACGTTTTAATGTTAAAAAATAAAAAGTATTATTTTAATATATTTTTAAAATAAAATAAAAACTTTACAAATAACTATATTCTTACTTATATATCACTCGTCAAAACCCCAATTTGAGTTAAAATGGCACGTTAATATCAATTCGGGGGGTTTGTCTGTCAAGGCTAGTTTGGTCATTTGAAATTAAAATTTACGGCCCCAAAATGATTTTTGGACAGGTATTTTGTAGAAGACAGGAATGGAAGGGCAGGGAAAACGTACGTTTAGGAGAACATTGGGAGATACGTGTCGGTCGGTGGTTGGTGGGTGACCACTGTACTTGACGTAGAAGATAAACAAAGCAAAAGACAAAAAAATCATGTCCTAACGAAGGCCGGGAGGACCCCCCACTTCCTCCTCCCCTTCCATACAGAAGAGACCCAGTTAAAAAGATCTTCTCTCTGGGTAGCACCAGACCTGATACCAGATTGTGTCCCCTTCGTTTCATCTACATGCTCCCAAGCGAAGACTAGGCAAATTTGGACTTGAATTTGAAGACTGAAACAATGATTTCTAGTTCATTTCACCTAACTAATTATCCCGTCTGTAAATTATGTCATTCCTGGTTAGCGAAAATGGTATGGTATTTCATAATATAATCCTTTTCCTTTTTTTCTTTTTCAATGGGGCATATGTAGGTTTGCCGAGGATTACAAAGTAATTAAATGGATTTGATATATATTCCACGTGTTCTATCAAATTCAAATATAGATAGAATACATTCAGCGACTAAGCTAAATGTTATAAAAATATACATAAATTAGATAGTTTATCTGCATTTATATTAGAATATTTATCATAGTAAAATTTGAATAAAACTTTTTAAGAATTATTGATATATTAACTAAATTCTTAAAGAATTTTACAAACTTGTTGTAGCCGTAAAAAAAAAAACTAGTATTTTTTTAAAACAATTCTAAAAATTTTATTTTCTATAAAAATATAATTTTTGTAAGGATTTGGCAGCATGTAACAAATAAAAGTCAATTTTCTTATGTTATTATTTTTTTATTTTATATTTTTGTAAGGTCATGTTTGGCAAAATCTATTTTTTTTTTAGAAAAAATTCCAAAAATAAATCTAAGGATATGTTTGTTAAATACCATAAATCCTTTTATAAAAAAATAACAAACCAAACAAAGCTTTAAAGATCTGACCCGATTTTGGTCCGAACTCGAGAACAAAAATCTGAAGCCAAAACTAATTAAATATAAAAAAAACATAAAAATTCATATTTTTTTTGATAAAACAGATCAAACATAAAAGAAATGAAGAACATGAAGAATATTCAAACTTAAATCCAACAATGAAAAACCTAAGCCAAGCCAAATTTCAAGAAAAAAGACATGGTTTTATTCACAAGCATGCATAGATCAGGAATCAAGCAAAAAAAAAAACCCATTGATTATCACTCAAAAACCATGATTTGATTAAAATATGTTTTGGGAAACCTAGAATCTAAATGCATAAATACATGTTATTGATGCATTTTAAATGTATATTATTTGCTTATCAAGTTGTTCAAAGGGTTTTGTGCAAGTAAATGGATCAAAAATAGTCCAAATCATTGAAATAAGATAATATTCTTCTAAAGAACACAAAAAACACTACCTTAAAAAACTAGAACCTGCCTAGAATCAAGCCAGCCATTATCAAACCCATAATGGTCATTATAGGCTTCTAAAATATACTTTCTTAATTCCAACAAATTATATTATAATGCCAAGCATAATTGAAACATAAAAAAATTACAAAAAAAAACAAATTATCATAAACATGTATTAAATTTCATTTTTTCAAAACTGTCAAATCAAAACAATAAGCATACTTAACCAATTTGATATTCAAATTGATATTTTGACATTCTATAGGATTAAACCAAAACTCAAGAGTCTAAAACCATGCATAGAAAAAAAAACATCGATACCTTGTTGTTGTATTTAATAGATTTCAAATCAAACAAAAATGCAATTTTAACATCCTAAAACACCAATGTTTACGTTAATATGCTGAAAAACATTGCATTAAACAATAAACAGATGATCCAACAGGATTTATAAACTCCTACAACATTATACATTCAGTACTTGAAATCTTCAATAGAAGTAGATTTTTGCTGCTGCTTTTCTTTTTTTTTTGTCTTTAAACCAACAAAACCAAATCCTTGAACCTTTTTTGATCTCTCAAACTCAATATTGAATCTTTGGATCTTAACTAAATTTCTTTTTTTCCCCTTTTAGGTACAATTCCCTCTCATTTATAGGCTAATTTAGAGCTTTTAGATGAGTTTGTTAGGGTTCTAACAAACCAAAACTATGCTGGTTTTATCATATGATGAATGGTTTTTAATTTAGATGGTTTTGATCAAATCAAAAAGCTAAGGTGAAGTGTTGGAGCTCTTTAATCTTGAAACAAGTGTTCTCAGACATTGATAAGAACCTTATGGAAGTTTTTAAGTGTAAATACATGGAAAAAAAGTTAAATGGTTTTGTGCAAATGGACATTTCAGCTGGGTTAGCCATTCTCATGGCTTCATCAAAGCAACTCGAACATGAATGTTGTCTGAAATTACTTGAACTTGGTAGAGGATGACATACCTTTATATTGGATTCATTATTGCTCAACTTAGAAATTTATGGTTCAATATTCATTCATTCAAATGTATTAACCTGATTAATATAATGTATAAAACTGAATTGATGGATAATTGAGAATAAAATATTGTTAAGATCATTTAAGAAAATGAGATGTAAATATTTAATTTCATGAAAAATAACATTTAATTTAATGGAAATAGGGTTATAAAAGGAATGTTTTTTATTTTAATGGTGGTGGTTATAGCATCACATGTGGTTAGGAATGCCATATGCATTCCTTTAAAGGTGCCTATTTGATCAGTCAAAATTATCCAAGAAGAAGATACATAGTGGCCAAATGACATGTCGTATAAGCTAAACTTTACAAATTAGGGATTTCAATTTAAGATTTAACAAATTCTAATTTAATCCCTACTCTTTTTATTTCTTTTAATTTCACTAATAATTGTCTCCTAGACTCTTAATTTTATACAGTTTCATCCCTTTTAAACTTAATTGTCAATCGCAAAGTTGAATGTCTTTTATAATTTGGTTCTTGGTTTCTAATTTGTTCAATTGGACCGCTAATTAATTATTAAACTTTTATTTTCCTTTAATTTGGCCTTTAATTTCACTAATTTCAAACCCCAAAGTCTCATACTTCTTACAAGTTGGTCCTTGGTTTTAGATTTCTTCAATTAAGTCTTTAAATACCCATCAAATTTTAATATTTATACAATTATGCCTCTGATTTGACTAAATTGACTCTTAAAAAGTTGCAATTCGATCCCCAAGCTTTAATTTTTTTCAATAAAAGTTTAAATTGACTATAAAATTAATTTTTCTTGCAATTAAGCCCTCAATTAATAAATTCAATTAAACCTTGCAAAAAAAATCCAATTGAACCCTTAAATATATAATTTTGAATTTTTCTCTTTAAATTGGATTTTTTTCTGATAAGGCTTTTATTACTCGAAAATATGCTATCAAATTTTCTAATTTTGGATATATTTAGATGCTCTTGAACTAGTCTTTAGCAATTTGTTGGGCATTTTGGTCAATTTTTCTTACTGATATATATATATATATATATATATTCAACATATTTGATTTTTTATATTTTCTTTTTCCTTTTTCTATTTTTTTTATAGTGGCCTGAAAATGGTAACAATAGATGCCATCTTTTTACAATGCTTACATAGTAATGACTTATCGAGTATTTTACATAGTAAATTTATAAAAAATAATGAATTATTCTTCAAAACTAATATTTTCCAAGCTTTACTTTGGTTGACCGAACACTTTGTCTTTGCAACTGCCCCATTTAATCAAATCTATTATCATACTTTTTATAGTTTAGTTAACATAACATCACAATTTGATAATTCTCGTTAACTAGAACCTTGATTTCTAATACCTTTTGATTACGAGGTTTGAAAACTTAGTAATTTCTTATTGTAGAGTTGAATTTCCTGGAGTTTTTTAATTGCAAAGTTGACTTGAAATTCTGCATCTTAATGGTTCTTTTAAAACTAAAATTTCATATTATAGCTCACTTAACCTAAAATCTTATTCTGGCTATTCTCTTTAACCAAAATTAAAATTTTATCTTTAGTTTAGTCAACTTAAAATCTCAATCTAAATACTCCTTTTAGCAAGAACTTTGATATTTATCTCCCACGTGATCAATCTAAAATTCTAATTTGGCGCTTCCCTTTAACCAAACTTAAATTTTACTTTTAGCTTGGTGGATTTGAAATCTCAATCTAGCAATTTCATTTAATCGGAATCAAAAAAAAAAATTAACTCATTCAACCTAAAATTCCAATCTAAAGAATCTATTTAACCAGTCTTTGTTTTCAACTCGATCAACCTGAAATTCTAATATGATAATTCCCTTTTACTAGAATCTAAATTTTACTTTTAACTCAGTCAACTTGAAATTCTAATCTAGCGATTCTCTTTAACTAGAACTTTGATCTTTATCTTTAACCCGGTTAGTCTGGAATCCTGATCTAGCAATTCTCTTTAATCAAAACTAAAATTTTTCTTTTAGCTCGGTCAACTTGAAATCTCAATTTATAGTTAGTTATCTTTAACCAGAACCTTGGTCTTTGTCTTTAGATTGGTTAACCTAAAATCCCAACAAAGAGACTCCCTTTAACAAAACCTTGGTCTTTATCTTTAAGTCACTCAACTTAAAGTCTCAATTTGATGATTCCTTTTATCTTGAACTAAAATTTTATCTTCAGCTTGGTCAACCTGAAATCCTAACTTAGAGACTCTCTTTAACTAAAACCTTGTTTTTTATTACTTTTTAATTGTAGGGTTTGAAAACTCGATGCTTTCTAATTATAGGGTTAATGTAATACTTCTTGATTACAGGGTTCAAAAACTTAGTGTTTTTTAATTGCAGAGCTGTCTCAATATTTTCTAGTCACGAGGTTTGAACTCGGTGCTTTCTAATTACAAGTTTAACCTAAAAACTCTTCTTGATTGTAAGATTGATCTTTATTTTCTTGAGAATTTTTTAAAAGTAAAGTTCTTCTTATTTTTCTTCTTAATTGTAGAGTTTAAAAACTGGGATTCCTTCCTATCATAGTTCAAGGATTATTTCTTTGTCAACTCAGATTCATCAAAATCTTGCTAGATTTTATTGATGATCTTCCTAATTCTATTTTAAAAAAAACATATATATAATACTTTGAGGTTAAAAATTGGGTTAAAATATTTTTATTTATCATCCAAAGTATTTTTAGTTTTTTTTATTCACCAGCTCGTTCAAATTTATTGTATGTCAATCCTCTACTCAAATGCAAGTACAATGCCAAGCTTGAGTTATCCATGACGATTATTACTTTTATTAAACATGATCCTACCCCTGAATATGGTATCACTTGTTGAAGTTTATCAAATTATTTATATTTTGAATTCTCTTCAGAACTATTTTGAGATTAGCTATGTGTATCTTGCTAACAATTATTATTAAAAGTAGGATGAGTTTCTTTGAAATGGGCTCATGATTGAAAGAAAACTTGAAAAAATTTCTCCTTTTCTGGTAAAAAATAGAAAATAAAATGATTGATTTGAGAAGGAAAAAAAATCATCTATTGAAATGATCAATCACTCCGTTGCTCTTAACTTCTCAAATAACTTTACGCCACATTCAATCTGGCTGTTGGATTTAATATAATCTCGATATTCATATATATATAAAAATATTCTCAGATTACTTGTCACATAAAAAATCTGCTCAAATATCTACACTAGTGTGATCCGCTTCTGCCAAGGATTGGGACTTAAGAGTTCATGGTCATAAATCTTTAAAATTTGTACAGGCAGTCCTGCACAGATTAAAAATGTATTGCAAGATATTAAGCGCTATGATAATTAAAGAGGCCCAAATCAAAAAATGGAGAATCCACCGACTAATGAGGTTGCATGAAATTGTAATTTAATGTCTATCATAGTATATTTATATAACAAAAGGCTATGGTCGGCCTTAGATATCCTAGAGAAATATGACAGTGGTTGTGGAATCCCACTTAATTTAACAGCTAGCTATGATTCTTGATGATCATGCTATAAGATAAACATTGAAAGAGTAATCAATTCGTTTCTAAAAATGATATGCTGTACGAAAAAGTTATTATGATCACATATCCCCCTGGAGTCCTCGCTATACGCTTTACTGAAATCAAGAACATTGATTTTGTTTAGGTGGCCAGATGATATTTTCCCTGTGATTTTAGCTAAATGATAACTCATTTAAATTTTAGCTACAAGGTTTTTTATGTATCGAGTTTGTACTTTCCTTCTTTTTGATAAGTTTGTACTTATTTATAATAATAGTGCTTCACGGTATTTCCTATTTAAGGTTCATGAAAAGAAAAAAAAAATGAAAGTTTTTAGATGATCTTTTAGTTTGGGGTTTTTTACCATCCTAAAAGTTTTGAAAAAATAATATAAGTTATAAAAAAATTAGAAAAATAACACAATTTAAACACAATTGTTATTAAAAATATATATTGATGGTTTGAAAATTCATTTCTCATTCAAATTAATAAGATATACAAAAATCAATCTAAAATTTTATAAATATATCCAATAGCTAAAAAAAAATTCAATGGTAGAAAAAAACAAGATAAATTGGAGTGACATTAAAGAAAAAAATAGATCATCATTGACTCATCAAGACTTTATTTTCAACACATTCAATACAGTTAGAAAGATCTTATTTAAAATTTTTGTTTAGAATTAATTACAATTTTTTTTATAGTGTTTAAAGATATAGTTAGAATCACCTCGTTGAAATCCTTTTAATGATACCAAATATCTAAAAAGCAAAGTTCGGTGCATTCCCAGTGACCTATTCTTTTTTTTTCTTTCTCCATTTCTCTTCCCTATCACATTACTTTTTTTTTCTTGATTATTAGATATTTAATTTTATTTTTTAACCATAAGATCTTTATAAAATTTTAGATTAATTTTATTTAAATTAATTGATTTGTAAAAGACATGCATTTTAAAATATGACCAAACACATATATTGGTAATAATAATGATGCATAGAAATGATATTTAAAAAATATTATTTTCTAGATATTTTTATCAAATTATATTATTAATTATTAAAAAAATTAAATTTTTAGTTTGGGCAGCATCGAGCATAGCCACCCGCTTTCATTAGTTGCTTTCAAAATAGTCATTTGATGTACTTATGGGGTAATCCACATCGTTTTAGAGAACATGGAGGAGGTTGAGGCGCCTTCGTATTATGGTATTATGTTGCGTTAATGGTTAAATTAAGAAAAGAGATACAATTTAGCGTCGACGAAATATCACACCTGGTATCATGAAAATCGAAATTCTTGCAACTCCTAGTCTCTGTCTCGGCATGATTTGCTTTCTATCACACTAATTAATTGAAGAGATGGCACGAAAGACTTATCCAACTTCATAAAAAGACATAAATAAAAGACAGGAGAAGAAACAAAAGTTACAGAGGCATTATGAAATGCCATAAAGGGGGCAGACCTCTAAACAAGGAATAGTTTCATATAAAGCATCCACCAAGAAACGAAAGCGATGCTGCTGCCATTCAAGTTCCTTATGTTCTACATTTGGGACCTGGGCGATAAAGGTTAGTTAGCTAATGGTTATAGCCATCAATGGTCACTGCTAGAATTGGCAATGACAGCTCGTCAGATTGGAAATTAAAGAAGAAAGAATTCAGAAGGGAAGAAAGCGGCTATTCAAATTCTTGTTCAATGGGCTGGCTTGAGATAATGTGGCCAAAAAGAAGGTTTAGCTGATGATCATGAATCCAGGGGTGATTGCATGCTATGCCGCTGTAGGAAGATATGGAAAACCCGCATGGGCCTGTGGCTTTAAAAATCTGTTGACTTCAGGCAAGATCACAAGCATGGTGCACGTGTCGTTTAAATGTCAAATTTGGCTTACATTACTTGTCTGTTTTTTTCCCCATCTCGTATCAATCAATTGGTTGCAAGGTTTTTACCGTCCAAAAACTAGTTCAATTCTTTTTAATCTTATACAATTTAATCCCTGTAGTTTTTCGAATTTCAATTGTAATTCTCAACAAGTACAGCAATGTTGCCCTTAAAATCCACCAGCTAAACACCCTTTGGGGAGAGAGATGTCTCCAGCCAACGCTTTGTCTGTGTTAAGATCCTTTCTGTCCTACAAATATATACTTGTTCATCCAGCAACCAGAAAAATGGGCTTAAATTTGCTGCCACGTTTTGCAAATGAATTCAAATAATTGTTTGGCATTTGTTTTTCTTTTGAGAGGGAAATGATTGGCATTCACGTTTCTCAGGCTAATGCCTAGCATCTTTTTTCCATGCTCTGAGCTGCACTCATGATTTTGTACTGTATTTTTTTCTGCATTCGCACTCCTTTGTATAGATAGAACATGGGCTATGTGTACATATCATGGTGGGTAATTGTGGAAAAGGCTTTCAAGATAGAAAAGGACCTGAAGGAAGCTGGGGACTCTACAGGGATGAGTAGCTGGACGGCTAGAGATGGGGACTCTTAGTACATGTAGGAAGGTGGTGGTCGGTCTTGGCCTCTCAATCATGTGGCGGACTGCATCATTAAACTCCTTAGAATCCCCTACCAATATAGTCCCAACCACCACCACTCTTAAAGCTGGGGTGTTAAGAACCAAACATCAAGCCCCTCTCCTAAATGTTAAAATAATAAAAATATAACCCCCTCAAAAAAACAAAAAATAATCCAACAAGCAAAGGGAGTTCCTTTGAGGGTTGTATTAGGATTCTAACCCTTTTTGACATCAGACTCTCCTCCAAGCTCCATTTTTATAATATCTAATTAGCATTAATTTTGGAGTTTATGCTGGTTAAATGAGTCTTAATTTTGCAGTTAACTAATGGTAGGTGAATAGAAAAAAACAGTATTAAAAAATTTAAAAAAAAACAACCAAATTGCATATGAGAATTGAGATGAAAAACTTTCATCAATCATTTTCAACGGAAATAAAAATAATGATGACATAAAAAAAAATCATTAGTAATTCTGCCAATATTTTTAAATTATATAAAAAAATTCATTAATAATTTTAAAAAGAATTAAAACTCCAAAATTCTTTTCCCCCATCTTTCTCTCCTTCTTCAATTAAAACCAGGAGCCCTCTCTTTCCCATTTCATCAATTTCAAAAGCTGCCATCATAAATCTAACCACCCAACTTGCTGATGCGAACCAACCTCTATCCGGTATCATCAATTTCTTTTTCTTGATTTTATTTTTTGCAAGGTTAACTTTACTAAGTAAACAAATTCATCCGTTTTTATTATAACTTATTTATGATTTAAGTTAGTTCACTCTACTAGGTATTTGTAGTTTTCTTGTTTATTTAAGTTTTTTACATGGTTTATAATAATAATTTTCTTGTATTAGTATATGATTTGTATTTTAGGGTTTCTTCAATATTTAGAGGAAATGAATTTAATTCTTCACTTCATAAAATCAAGGGTGATTTTGTAATTTAGATGTATTAGAATTGCAAAAAATAATGGCTAATTTAATGGGTACCAATTATTTTATTTTTTTTCTAATTTTATGGTTAAGTTGGAAATTTGAAAACAATTAAGAAATATTAATTTAGGTTAAATAAATTTAAATTTTTTAAAATAATAAATAATCAAATTATTTCATCAATATTTTCCAATTTTTTGGTAATGAAAATTAATCACCATGAATATTTATGCAAACTCTTCAACTTCAGTCGTTTATTTCTCCACGACTATCTATGTGTTGATATCCTTAAGCTAGAATGACTCCGTTATTGCTTGTGACATCCATATAATGAAAAGAAATTTAGTAATAATTTCTAGAGCCCTTCTAACATTTGATCACCAAGGAGATCAGTCCTATGATTGAAAACAATTTTTTATACCAATTTGATGGTTTTCTTTCGTTCTTTTAGTAGATGGAATAAAAAGGTTTTTAGTAGAAATGTGTCATTTATAAGATGATGATTAACCATCATATAATTTAAGAGTGGATATGATCCCATGGCTAATTTCTGTTGCGTGAATCATCTTTCGCCAAAAGTGATTAATTATTGATTGAAAACTACACCAAAACACGACTTCATTATTGATTGAAAACTACACCATAACACACACACACACACCCCTGGTAACCAGGGTTTGATTTTAAATCTTTGCTGTAAACAAGAGGTCAAGACTGGAATAACTAGCTCAGAAAAAAACATTACAGTTTATAAAAAATTCCACTCTAATTTATTCTTTTAAATTAGTTAGAAATCTAAATTGAGAAATGGTTGAACTTTGAATGAACTATATCACAAATTTGAATTTTAACCAGGATAAAAGACTTTGATTGGCCTCTTTTAAGACACTGCCATTTTGGGAGTATAGATAGGTTGTTTTCTCACATGTCATTGTCTTGGGTTTGGTGATTATGGACTATCCACGTTACAAAGCTTTATCTCTTATGAAATCTATACCATTCATGACTTCTCCCCCTTCTCAAGTTTATAGTAAGCTGTTCGAAGAAACCCTCTCACCTCTTTCTTATCTCTGCATGTTCTTTTGTCATTTCTCAGTTGGTGAATGCCCATAATCGCTGCATATGTCCTTTATCTAATGCATAAACTGATTTTTCCTTAAATGTTGTGGCAACAATGTTGCATGAGTTCTTTACTGGTGGCATAATTACTACTTAATGAAACAATAATAAATATTGTTCAAGAGGGCATGTCAATTTGTTAATCAATCTTATATTTGTTAGATCATTTATAACACTTGTTATTTCTTTCTTTTTTTCATTTTTCCCCCCTTCCAACAAGGAGAAACTACAATAGGGAATTTAGTCTTGAATGAAAAAAAGTAATAGCCTTGCAAACCAAATGAAATGTGAGTGTCCAATATTTAATTTGATCTCTAAGAAAGGGTACATTATTCTAACAGATAATGGGTAAAAAGAAATAAAAAGGTAAAGAGAAAAAGAAAATAAACAAATGATAATGAAAAAGAAAATTACAAAGGAAATCAATCAAAGATGAAAGTTAAATTTGAAGAAAATAAATTGCAAAAGGTAAATTGTTACAGGGTTGAACTTCTTTTCTAGTTATTGAATTAATAATTTATATATATTGATATAATGTTAGAATTTTACATAAACACCTAAATCTAATTTTGTAGAAATTGCTCATAATAAATAAAGTGATTGCATGATAAATATAATGCATGTTGAATTCTAAGTTATTAAATTTCTTTTTGTTAGTGGATTTTAATTTATTATGCAATTATCTATTTATCTTGTTAAGCACTCTTGTTAAAAAAATTTATATATATAATTCATGGTATTTGGATTAATTTACACTCCTATGATTAATTTTCAAACCTATTGAATACTCAGCAAATCTAATAGACAAGTAAAGTAAAGTATCAGAAGGATAATAAATATAAACAAAAAGAATTGAATCTGATGAAAAGAAAGCGAACGACATCAATTGACTGCTAGAATTCTTATTGTTATGTTTATTGTGTTCTGTGTCATTTAATATATTATATTTTAGATTGATTTTAATATTTTTATATAAATGATTAAACAACCGATATTCATATTTTGTAAATACATGAATGTTTGTTTTTTAATGTAAATAACATATATTTAACTAATTGAATTTGAATCGGGTTTTATTTAATGAAAAATAGGTTGAGGTTCCAAAGTCTCAGCATAGTTAAAAGAAACAGAACATCCAGGAGGGCCATTTCAGTCGTTCAACTTCAAAATAGCCTAAGCGAACCACAATTCGTGTCAACTGTTCATTGGTCCGCCAACAACAGAAGGCAGTGTAAGAAATTATAGGAGGATTACCGGTATGATTTTAAGGGGCAGCAGGTTGCTGGGAAGAACAGGAACTCTTTAGGAATGAATAGATGTAAGACGGGGCATTGATTGAGAAAGATTGTGAAAGATAGGTGCCATGATGTTCACAGGTTAGCTGTAAGGGTCCTGCAGGCCATGGAAAATGGTGATCTCCAATGGGTTGGCTCCGACTCTCCCCCGTGTTAAAGAGGGCTCGATGTTCAGTGGGGGGGTCCAATTCACATCAATTATACCGCGTTCGAATTGACTTGTGTTGCTTTTATGTGGCACAGACAGACATCGTCTTTTTAGTTCATAGATACACACAATTGCCTTTTTCAAACATGTCATTTGGGATAGCTAGATTCAATTTGTTAAAAAGCTAATATGATTCGTCTTGTTGTGGCCTTGCCCTTTTTCTTACAAAAAATCTCCCTCATTTTTATGGAAATTTCAGGTCTAGGAACTTTCTTAGCAAAGCAAACTGGATTAGACTTTGGCATATGGACTGTATATTGATGATTGAGATTACCCAATTCATTTTTCCTTGTAGGCCGGGCGCCGGTGTCAATAAGATGACAAGAGGTAATCTCATGTCGGAGTCTTTTCTTCATCAAGAATCCGACCAAGTAAAACTGATTTAAAGGGTGTGTGTACATACATACATACATACATACATATACATACATATATATATATATAAGAATTCAATCTATTAATTCTATAATCTAATGTAAAAGCCCTAGTAACCATATGGTTTTTGGATTCTAGGATGATCATTATTCATTATATAGAGCCGTCTCATTCCAAATGCTATATAAAACAAAATACTCATTATAAAAGCTATAAAGCACAATAAAATATTTAATCACTCCTCCGTGGAGTACTGTCTACAACCCCTCGTAATTATTTGTATGGGTTTCCTACCCATTTTAATTGGCCCAAACATCTATAATTGGCTTGAATTTGTATGCTTTGTAATGAACGTGTGGCTCAATACATCCACAAGCATAAATTAACATTTTTTTCTGACAAAAAGTCATGACATTAATGATCTCCAATTCATTATAACAGAATCCTTGATAAGCATAATCCATTTGGAAAATGGAAATTCGGCTTTTAGGGCTTTGATAACGATCCCATTTGTGTGTACCATCAGTTTTGGTGATACAATGATGAAAGGAACAAAATCATGTAAATGTCATTTATATATATATATAAAAATAACTCGATCCCTTTGTATTAACGGTTAAGCATTCCCACGATTTGTCTAGTCCATTAAAATGGTTGTTAGCTATAATCGGGTGTTATCATCCATGATTAATCGACGTTGTACATGCTTCATGCATGAATTCTTTTACAGTTTTTATTTTATGGTAGAAATACAGCAATTGAGAGCATGAAGATGATGGATATAGCTAGAAACTTGTTGCTTCAGCACCACTCACAGCTCCTCATTATAGCTTTAAATATAAGAATCCTGTTGAAATGCTTGCCTGAATGTATAGGTGTCCTTTGACTAATTAACTAACGCAACTAGTGGGCTAATTCAGTATAGAGAATTCTTTGCTAATGGTTAATGGGCCTTCAATTCAATGTATCATTTCAATTCATTTTTTCGCAGATTATTGCAATATAGTAGTTGGCCTGACGAGGGACGCATATATGATATTTGGAAAGAATGGAGATGATAGCTCCACCTTGTCGAGCGGCGAAGTTCATCACAACTGTAAAGAAGTGCTGTACGAAGTATCATAACGACTACCAGATCCAAAATTCACCAACAAACCTTGTAATCCAGTGGCATTTCTTTCTTTTGCAAAACGTAAGCTCTCCCATCAAGCAGCTATTCAATTTGGCATCGAGTCCGCATGTCGATACAAGATCTTGAAGTTCGAGGTGGACTTGTGCAGGCATTCTAACATGTATTTGGTGATAGTCCACTATATAGAAAAAATAAAATGATATATTTCTTCAGAATTCTTATTTTTTATTATTAAAAAATTAAAACAAAAATTATCATCTAATATTTTAAACACTAAAAATTCTAACTAATTTCAGAGATCGAGTACAAAAACTGATTGTATAAAGAAAGGTATTAGCACTCTAAATATACCTTACCTAAAATAAGTTACATTGTTTTATCTAATAAAATCTCAAGTCATGTTGTAGTTCTTAACTGTTGGTTTAAGACAAACTCTCTTCAATAAAAAGGTTGTTATCTTAATAAGGATAAAAAATTAATTGTTTTTTGCCGTTAAAAAAATAACTTGTTAATATTGGAAATATATTCTATGTATAAATTTGTAATATTTGATACTGAAATAAAACAAAATAAAATTTTTATTGTTCTTAAAATTTTAGCTAATGTTCTCTTGATTTTAATAAATTGGTTATTAAAGCTAAAATTTATGCTAAAACTTTATTTTTTTGATGTATGAAAAACACAATATGATTGTTTAGCTTTGAGATATTGGTTGTATGCACAAAAATATTTTAAAAAAAAATTATTTGCATTCTTGAAAGTTTTGACAAAAACTGAGTATTTTAATAGTGGATTTATATTTTTACAACATAAAAATACTATCAATATTAAATAAAATAACATAAAAACTACATGAAAACATTCTAAAAATTATGAACCAAGTATTTGAAATTTTTTTTTAATGGATCGAGTCATGCCCAAATCTATAGGCAGGGTCAAACTTAGCCCAACTACATGAGTTAGGCTCGGCTAAGTTCACATTATCTAGTTACTATATATGAGCATAGTAATCAACTTCTCCCTACCTGCAGACGTGCACTGTGCACATCTTGCATGGCTAGAGAAGAAGTGAAGGTAAAATAAAAATAAAGGTGGAGGTCTTACTTGGAAGGGCGACGACGTTGGCAGTAGAGGCATGTTGGCCAGTGGTTTCTCATCCTTCCTCTGTGTTTTCTTCTTCCTTCACTGTTTTCTTTTTCTTTTTCTTTCCTTTTCTTCTCCTCTTCTCTCTTTTTTCTCTTCTCTTCTCCCTTCCCTCTCCTCTGTTGTGTCTCTCTCTTAATCTTTCGATCTCCTTTTCCTTTGTTCTCTTGATCCCCCTTTTTTATCTTCCCCTTCTCCTGTTTTTATAGGCAAAAACAAAGGAGAAGACGTAGCTGGGACGGCCACTATGCCGCCCCCTCTTTACTACTTGTCCAACACGTGTAAAGTCGTCGACATCTTTTTAAAGGGGAGGCGGTGATGGAGGAAGAAAAAACAATCTTCTTCCTTTTCTCCTATTTCACATGTTCAAGAGAAGAAGATGATAATACTGTTCAAAACAGCATCGTTTTGGATTTTTCCTTTCTTTTTTTTTAACAGTGCATGAAACGATGCCGTTTTAGACAAAATACGTTATTTTATTTAATAGAAAAGGGTGGAAAATATATTAAATTTCACATTGGTCCTCAATTTATAATTTGTTCAATCAAGTTCTAAATTGCAATTTTAATTTAAATCAATGCAATTGCATATCTGTCAAAAATCCAACAGTAGCCCAAAGTTGGTCGTCCTTTTCACTTTGATCCTTAATCTTGAAATTATGCAATTTGATCCTTAATTGAGCAATAAACTTTAAATTTTTTTCAATTGGGCCTTCAATCTAGTTTTAATTACAGCTCTTCTATTTACGTGCTTTTTTAATTTAATCCTTGTTTTTGGATTTCTTCAATTAAGTCCCTAATTGGCCATCAAATTTCAATAGTTATGCAATTAAGCTCTTGATTTGATCAAATTAACTTTTAAAAATTATAATTTGACCCTAGAACTTTAATTTCTTTCAATTAAAGCTCAAATTGACTTCAAAATTATTTTTTTCTTGTAATCAAACTCTTTATAAATTCAATTAAACCTTTGATAAAATTTAATTGAGTCCATAAACATATTATTTTGGACGTTTTCTTACTAAAATTGAATTTTCTTTGTCAACAGGATTGTCATCAGTCAACAAAATACTGTTAAATTTTAATCTTTGTATTTTTTAACTTTCTCAACCAATTTTTGGTTATTCTTAGGGCGTTGTGATATCTTTTTTCATTGTTTATATGTTATAATAATTTTATTATTTTTTTATATTTTATTATTTTTCATAGGGCCTAAAATTAAGTTATGATAGGCTGATAATATTTGAGGAGTGCAATCATTGTGTTTCTTGTTCACGCTGTGAGAAAAATAATTATGCGATTTATTCCTGCAAGAGTTTTATTAGGTGCATTTGGGTTTTGGATTGTGAGATATTGTAATGTAATTGATAATTTTCAGTATCTGATAAAGAAGGCTTTGTCAACCTATGTTAAGTTTTTGTCACATTTATTTTCTGTTATTACTTGGTTGGTACGAGTTTTACACGACAAACTGGTAGCAGAATTTAGGTTTAAGTTTGAGTGGAGTTTTGTGCTCGACAGTTGAAGATGACGATGACACAAATTGGTATGATAAAATTTGAGATTAACTTGTTTTATAGAAAATAATGATTTTGCTATCTGGCGGAGAACGATGAAAGGTGTTTTAATAACTACATGGTTTGATCTCTTTAAAATAGAGTAAATCTGTGCAAAACTAAGTTTAGAAGGGGGCAAAAAAACAATCAGTCAGATTTCATTGGCTTTGACTCTAAAGGCTGAGTACAATAGGTAAGTCGATGCTTAGGGATATATGAGAAAATTCGGATATAATTTATGATTCCAAGTGCCTGACTAATTAGTTGCTTTGGACACATCTTTAAGGATTTAATTGGTTGATGACACAAGTGATGAGTGCTGGAGAAAGAGTTGGAGTTGGAAGGAACATTAGGATTTGAAAGATAGGAGTCTAGTTTTATTAGAGAATAATAGATTTTTAGGAGTAGAAAATAATGTTAGTGGTGATCAGGCATTGATTGTGAAAATTTTCTTACAAGAGCAGGGTTGTGATAGGGACATGGCAAGGGGAGGTCAGCTCTATAGAAATAACTCTAAATCAAATATTCTAGACCCAGAGTGGATTATAATGATACGAAATGTTTTTAATGCTATGTAAAGAGCCATCTGCAATATCATTGTGAGAAGATCAAAGCTGATCTGGAAAAGTTGAAATTAAGTCACAAGAAGTTTGGAAGATGAGAGCAATGATATACATATATATATACATATATATAAACCCTTCTCATAGTTTAGTTTTGAAAAATTCATGAATTGTAGATTCTGCAATATGTTTCTTCTATAGTTTTTCAAAAAAAGAATGAAGGATGAATGGATACATAAATATATAATTAGAATTTAGAAGCATGAAATGTCCAATAATAACTAATCTGTAAAAAAAAAAATAGGACCAATAAAAAAATAATTGATAATGAACAGTGAGATGAATGGCATAACGTGAAAGGATGAATATTGATTTATAATACAATCCTCTTTTTCTTTATATATATATATATATAGTTAGTGTTAATACTAGATAGGTTATCCATATGATGTGGGAGGCCATCGTTTAACATGAAAATAAAGTGTTGTCGAAATAAAATTTGTTTAAAAGTATAATTACAGTTATTTTTAAAAATATTTTTTATTTAAAAAAATTAAAATAATATTTTTTTATTTTTAAAAAATTATTTTTGACATCAATATATTAAAATAATCTGAAAAAATTAAAAAAAATATTAATTTGAAATAAATAAATAAATAAATTTTTAAAAAAACTTTTAAAATATAAAAACAAATAGGACGATACTTGCTTAACATAAATAAAAGAAAAAAATTGTAGCCTAAGCATGTGCATTTATAAGGAACGGGCAATTCAAAAGAGTCCAAAATGTGTTTCCTAAATGCATAGGCAGTGTATGAAGATCAACAATGCCAAGACAAAAAAATTCACAGAGAAGGGTGACAAGTTTTTCTGCAAAAGTACAGATCCATCAATGAAAAAGAAACACCAAAAAAAAAAGAATAATAAAAATAAAAATAAAAGGCAGCTGAAATAAATGTCTGCATAAACTTGGAAAAGTAATAGACGTTCTCCAGGAATTGACTTTAGATGAAATGGATAGATCCACCGGCTTTCCCACTCTGCATTTCCCATACTGCAACAACCTTCATGCCTCTGGATGGAATAGGTTGTGTAACAGAGAAAAAATGACTTCAGATGAATCGAATGCCTAAAAGGATTCATTATTCAAGCTTTCTTTAATGTTACAATTACACGCTAACTTGCATTTCCACAATCCTCACCACATTGTTTGAGGATTTCCCATTGTTTCTAAGACTCTGTGCCTCGAACCTGAAAGCAGTAATATCCTATAGCAAGACAGAACTGACTCTCAACGAACAAGAAGCAAGAAATCTACCCACAAGCTAAAGCTAATACCCTTCAAACAGGACATGCCAACCCGAATGGTCACGTTTCCCAAGAAAGCTAAATTTAGTGGCTGTCCAAATTCTTTAGCAGTAGGTATCGGATCAGATCCCTCTCGCATAATAAGGATGGAGGAACTCCATTATGCTACCCAAGAAGCTACCATTTATTCTATAAGAAGTCCTGTTTAACCCGGAAAAGATGAGAAGAAGAACAGATAAAAGGGAAGCATCAGCATTACAATTTTACATCAGATTTACAAGCTTTCTCACAACTCACACCTAAAATGAATATCACCTCTGGATCATCTAGAAGTCGGAGAGGAGTTGCATCTGTACTAAGGAGGTCTCTGACGGATTAGTTGTAAATCTCCTTGGCAGAGAATTTCAAAGTAAACTCTCTTTCCTTGTACTACAAAAGGGGGGAACACAATAAATTTTCATCGAGAAGGGGAACATCTAAGGAATAAAAAAAAATGGAGTATTCAGAGTAATGATAGAAAATTGTATCAAGTATTCTCGTTACCTTCTCTACAGTCATATATATCTGCTACAGTGTACTCAGTAAGTCCACTCATAGTGTACGTTTTTCCACTACTCATTTGTCCATATGCAAATGCACTCGCTGAAGAAATACAACATTGCGAGGAATACAAAAGGAAAAGGATAAAAAAAAACACAAACAGAAATTTCAACAATGAACAAAGGAGGTTGTACTCACAGTTTATACCATTGACGACTGAAAGAGCAACTTCCTTGGCTACTTCTCCATATACATGCTTAGTGGAGCAATCAGACCCAAATATTCTATCTATAATTAACAAATTAACCAAACAACAGAAAGAAACAAGACGGATGGGATGAGTATTTGAAAATATTCTGTGATGCAAAAGTATACTTCCATAAAGATGCTCCTAGGGACAACGGCAGTGAACTGCAAAAGAAACGCATTAATACAAATCCAGCAACTTTACAACATTGTTGTACGAGCAAAAGAGAAGAAGTTGAGGCCAAAACTCAGGAAAGAGTCAGCGTTAGGAGATCCGTATACATGAACTCAGAAATATGAATACATAATAAAAGACAAAGCCATATCGCAAGTTCCCAAACTATATAACGTTCAAGCAAAACGCTTGTGATAATTCAGCAGAATAGAGTAATTTGCACAGCGGATGTGATGAAGTTATATCCAACCATGGCGGCCTTATTAATCATTTGTCACATC
Organism: Populus ilicifolia; assembly: GCA_015708895.1. Lineage (NCBI taxonomy): Eukaryota > Viridiplantae > Streptophyta > Magnoliopsida > Malpighiales > Salicaceae > Populus > Populus ilicifolia. Next base: position 773,927 of record SRLM01000457.1, read on the forward strand.
AATAGAAGTGCAGATGCAATTAACAAAGAAAATGAAACAAACTAAAAAAGTGATAAGCAATTTCTGACCAAATGTATAAGCTGTTGGGTGCATGGACCGCTCAGACACTGGAAGGTTATTCCTGTATATGACGGTGTCATAATTGACGGATTCCCAATCTGATACATCATTCCTTGCGATTTCCTTCTCATTCAAAAGCCGCAGCCGAACTGAAACAAAAATTTTCTCCTCACCACCACCACTCAGCCCGTGCATTGGCCCATCCGCATCAGCTGCCCCTATCGCTCCCATTCTCCAAACAAAACTGAAATTTTTTCATATGTAAAGAGGTCAATCTATCACCAATTGTCATATTCATATATACCATGAATATCATTCTGACTCTCTCATTTTCATCTCTCCCCCACAGCCATTTCCTTCCTTGTTCAGTTAATGACATGTGCTTTGACTCTGCTTGATAAATCAATTTTGTTTTGGCTCCAGATAACGTAAGGGCCACCACCAAAAGTTAACAGCACAATCATCTTAAATCTGACAGCCTAATCATAGGTCATCGCTAAATTCATCGGCATTTTTCGGTCAGTTCATTGTCTCGAGCAAAGAAACCCCATTTCTTTAATATCCTGTATTTATCGTTTAATAAAACAAGGCATGGCTGTTAGGAGATCCAAACATTCAAACACACACAAATTTACGTGGTTCGGCAACTTGCCTACTCCACGGAGCTACTGGTTTGTATTAATCAAGCTCAAAAGCAATACAAACAACAAAAATAAGGAGGAGGAGAAAACTTCTCTACTCAACTCAACTCTCACCCTTAGCTCTCTCTCTGTGTTTCTCTCTATCTCGTGCTCTCTCTCAGCTATCAATGCACATCTATTTATAGCTGATGAGGGAGACAATTGTTCAACAATGGTGGGCAACATTTTCTTTGGTTAGGCACCCACCATTTGACTCTAACCATTTCAACCTTGGCTGCCACCTACCATGGCTGCCACCAACCATGGCTGCCACCAAACATGGCTGCCACCGTCCATTTGTGTCCACACACATAACAATCTCCCACTTGGACACAAATGGTGTTAGGTCTGTCTTTTAATCTTCAAGACCCACTGAAGCTTTACACAGCTTCAGTTTATCGAGAGTAACTCCTTTGGTTAACATGTCGGCTGGATTCTTGCTTCCACAGATCTTTTCAAGTAACAGTTGTTCATCGTCGAGCAATTGCCTGATGAAGTGATATTTGATCTGTATGTGCTTTGTTCTGGAGTGAAATGCTGGATTCTTGGCAAGGAAGATTGCACTCTGACTGTCACTATACAAAGTACCTTTTTCATGCATCTTGCCTAATTCTTGCAGGAAACTCTGTAGCCATACTATCTCTTTTGCAGATTCTGAAACTGCAACATATTCTGCTTCTGTCGTTGAAAGAGCAACTATCTTTTGCAAGGTAGAACTCCAAGAAACAGCAGTGCCTCCTAGAGTGTATATGTAACCTGTAGTACTCTTTCTGCTATCAACATCTCCTGCTAGATCAGCATCTACAAAGCCTTCAAGTTTCAATCCGTCAGCTGTGAAAATAAGACATGTCTCCGATGAGCCTTTTAAATACCTCATGATCCATTTCACTGCCTCCCAATGTTGCTTTCCAGGATTGCTCATATATCGGCTTACAACTCCCACTGCATGGGCAATATCTGGTCTAGTACAGACCATGGCATACATCAAAGAGCCGATAGCTGAGGCGTATGGAATCTGGTCCATGTATCCACGTTCTAGCTCAGTTTTTGGTGACTGGTCTTTACTGAGCTTGAAATGATTCCCCAAAGGTGTACATACTGGCTTAGCATTATCCATACTAAACCTGCTAAGAACCTTCTTGACATACTCTGCTTGTGAAAGTTTTAGTATGCCTTTGTCTTTGTCTCTGTTGATTCTCATGCCAAGTATTTGCTTAGTAGCTCTCAGATCCTTCATTTCAAACTGTTTTGACAATTGTTGCTTTAGCTTGTCAATCTCTTCCATGCTGGATCCTGCAATCAACATATCATCCACATATAGCAGTAGAATGATATAAGAGTTGTCAAAATGTTTGACATAGCAACAATGATCAGCCTGACATTTTGTGTATCCCGTACTACACATGAAGTTGTCAAACTTCTTGTACCACTGTCTTGGAGCTTGTTTCAAACCATATAGGCTCTTCTTTAGCTTGCAAACTTGACTCTCCTTTCCTGGTATTGCAAACCCCTTTGGTTGTTGCATGTAAATGTCTTCTTCCAATTCTCCATGAAGAAATGTTGTTTTTACATCTAATTGTTCAAGATGTAAATTTTTTGCAGCTACTATCCCCAGGACAACTCTTATTGTTGTAAGCTTCACAACTGGAGAAAATATCTCAGAATAGTCGATCCCTTTCTTTTGCTGAAACCCTTTTACAACAAGTCTTGCCTTGAACCGTTTGCTTCCATCATGCTCGGTCTTTACTCTGTAAACCCACTTGTTTTGCAAGGCCTTCTTTCCTTCAGGCAGTTTGGTTAACTCCCAAGTCTTGTTCTTCAGCAATGACTCCATCTCGTCCTTCATGGCTAGCTCCCACTTGCTCGAGTTTCCATCTTGTAAGGATTCTTTATAATTTAATGGTTCACCACCATCTGTCAACAAGATATAATTCAGTAGAAGTGTGAACCGTTGTGGAGGCTTTATAGTCTTTGAAGACCTGCGAACAGCTGGTTCACTTGGCTCTGCACTATCTTGTGAAGAAGTGGTGGGTACTGAAGTGCTTGCACTGTCTTGGATGGACTCTTGAGTGGTAATATCAGGAAGCCCTTCTAATTGTATGAATTCAGATTTCTGTGGACTCTGTACTTGATCTGTCTGAATCAGTTATCTCTAGTTCTGTACTTGATCTGTCTTTGTACAAAACTTTCTCGTTGAAGATCACGTTCCTGCTTCTGATAATCTTCCTGTTTTGATCATCCCAAAACCGAAATCCAAATTCTTCATCTCCATAGCCAATAAAGAAACATTTCTTTGATTTGGCATCCAGCTTGTTGCGAGCATCAGAGTCTACATGCACATAGGAAACACACCCAAAGACTTTTAGATGAGCAAGTTGTACTTCTTTACCTCTCCAGACTTCCTCGGGCAGTCTGAACTCCAAAGGTACTGATGGTCCACGGTTGATCAAGTAAACTGCAGTATGAACTGCATCAGCCCAGAATGTTTGAGGTAGCCCAGAATGCAACCTCATGCTTCTAGCTCGTTCATTGATGGTCCGGTTCATCCGTTCAGCAATACCATTCTGTTGTGGTGTGCCTGGAACTGTCTTTTCCATTCTGATACCATTGACAGTGCAATATTCCTTGAAACCTCCATCAATGTATTCTCCTTCATTATCAGATCGTAAGCATTTCAGCTTTAAACCTGATTCAGTCTCAACCATAGCCTTCCATTTCTTGAAAGTATCAAACACATCAGATTTATTTTTCAGAAAGTAGACCCATACCTTTCTACTAAAGTCATCAATAAAAGTGACATAGTACCGAGAACCGCCAAGAGATGCTACTGGAGCTGGTCCCCATAAATCTGTGTGCACCAGTTCTAGTTTTCTTGGTCTTAAGGTCCTGCCAACCTTTAAGAAACTGAGCTTCTTCTGTTTTCCGAGAACACAACTTTCACAAATGTCTAGATCAACATTTTTTAACTCTGGCAGCTTTCCCTTTGACTGAAGTATCTTCATTCCCTTTTGACTCATATGGCCGAGTCTACAATGCCATAGCTGCGCTTGATTTTCTGCTTCAGTAGAGGCAATTATATCTGCTGATCTTGTGGTCATATACAGAGTGCCAGTTTTCTTTCCACGAGCCAAAACCATTGCTCCCTTTGATACCTTCCACATTCCTCCAGAGAAAAGGATTGAATGGCCACTATCATCAAGTTGTCCGACCGAGATCAACTTCTTCTTTAGTTCAGGAACATGCCTCACATTTTGCAAGTTCCATATAGATCCATTCATTGTCTTGATTTGCACATCTCCTATACCCACAATATTCAATGGTTGTCCATCGGCCAGATAGACTACCCCATAATTTCCAGCAGTATAATTTTGCATCATTTCATGGTGTGGTGTACAGTGAAATGAAGCTCCAGAATCAAGAACCCAATCATCAATAGGACTATGTACTGCAAGGATCAAAGCATCCTGTACCTCGTCTGTAGCGGCATTTGCAGAGTCAGCTTCAGGTTTCTTTGGTTTTGTGCAACTCCTCATGAAATGGCCAGGTTTGCCACAATTCCAACATTCAACCTGTTTCCTAGGTCCAAACTTGCTTTTGCTTCTATACCTTGATTTTGATCTGCCTCTGGATAAGCCTCTATCTTATCTCCTTCCTCGAGTGTTAATGTTGAAAGCTGAACCTGAACTTGAGCTTTCACCCGAGTCTTTCCTTCGTACTTCTTCTGCTAAAATCAGGTCTCGGATGTCGTCATATTTTAATTTGGATTTTCTGGCTGAGTTGCTTACGGCTGTTCTCATACCTTCCCAACTGCTTGGAAGTGAAGCTAGCAAAATAAGTGCTCGAATCTCATCATCAAACTCAATTTCAACAGACAACAATTGATTTGTGATGGTGTTGAAATTATTAAGATGTTGTGTAACAGAGGTGCTTTCTGTCATCTTTAGGTTGAACAACTTCTTCATCAAGTGCACTTTGTTATTTGCTGATGGCTTCTCATACATCCCAGACAAGGCTTCCATCAATCTTGTTGTGGATTTCTCTTTTGTAACATTATGAGCAACTCTTCTTGATAATGATAGCCGGATAATGCCCAAGACTTGTCTATCAAGAATCTGCCAATCTTCTTCTGACATGTTTTCTGGCTTGCTCCCCAACAGAGGAAGATGAAGTTTCTTCCCATATAGATAATCTTCAATTTGCATTTTCCAATATCCAAAATCAGTTCCATCAAATTTTTCAATACCTGCAGCCTTTATTTCATCAGCCATTTTTACTCCTTCTTGGATTTGAATCTCAAAAATCTGACCTTACAGATGTGTCCGGAATGGCCAAAAATGTTGGAAACGACACTAAAATCACCTAAATCGGACTTCGGATGGCTCCGATTTAAGCAATCAAAGTTTGGGATAACTGGACGCTGCAGATGAAGCCACGTGGCA
>SRLM01000457.1:779169-805981 GCA_015708895.1 Populus ilicifolia
TGGGGTCCATAAAATCTGACGTGGCAGATCCACGGAGATTTTCGTCTGACGTGGCAGTGGTGATGTGGCAGATGACGTGTCAGTGATGCCGTGGCGGTTGACCGTGTCAAACGGCTGATGTGGCGGATGACGTGGCTACTGACTGTGTCGATCGGCTGACGTGGCTGATGACGTGGCTGAGACGAGTTGTAGGAAACGGTGAGGAAGACGCGTGACGCGCGTACGGCGCGTCTGTGCGCGTAGACAGTTCTGGTGGTGGCGCGTACGGGCATGCAGGACGTCGGATTTTCATCGGGTTTTCACCAGTGGATTCCTCTCGTCGTCCTCTTCACGGTGGTATCTTCAAAAATACGTTTTGAGAACTTTGATTTTTAAGTTTGGATCAAACACCCTCTTTTTCAAGAACTTTCAAGAACAAGCTCTGATACCAGTTGTTAGGAGATCCAAACATTCAAACACACACAAATTTACGTGGTTCGACAACTTGCCTACTCCACGGAGCTACTGGTTTGTATTAATCAAGCTCAAAAGCAATACAAACAACAAAAATAAGGAGGAGGAGAAAACTTCTCTACTCAACTCAACTCTCACCCTTAGCTCTCTCTCTGTGTTTCTCTCTATCTCGTGCTCTCTCTCAGCTATCAATGCACATCTATTTATAGCTGATGAGGGAGACAATTGTTCAACAATGGTGGGCAACATTTTCTTTGGTTAGGCACCCACCATTTGACTCTAACCATTTCAATCTTGGCTGCCACCTACCATGGCTACCACCAACCATGGCTGCCACCGTCCATTTGTGTCCACATACATAACAATAACAATGGCCAAGTAAATAAGCCAATTCATCAGCTATTACATTATTCATTTTGATTCAAACAAGCATTTGCTTATCTAATTAAAATACAAACGAAGTTGGAGTTTTCTTCCCTGTTGCAGTCTGTCTCATGTTCTATTACAGACCATTCTCTATATAAAAACAAAACAAACAAAAAACAAAAAAGCAGCGGAGCAGAACTTTGACTTTCCCCCACCATTTACCTTGACTTTCCCATGTTTCTTCCAGCTCTAGAGTGAGGCCAGATTTGGGAGTTTAAGGTCATCACTGAATGCTTCTCTCGTAGATCTCACATGTTCGGAAGCAGAATAAGAACGGGAATATACTAGGAAGTTTAAGATCATCACTAAGCTCAGAGTTTCTTTTCTTCTCGGGAAGGAAGGATCCGACCTTTTTTCTTTCGACTTGTATCCTCCCTCTATTGATTTTGGAGTCGTAAATCTAAAAAGCTTGCACCATTTTATTTTATTTTATTTTTCTAGCTGATAAAAAACATTAATTTCAGCAATTATACTTTCATTTTAGATATTGTTTTATTTGAAACAAAGAGAGGGGGAGGGACCATTTCATGAGGTACTGAGGTCCATGGACAACCTCTTCGATAAACAACTATATTTTAGAAAATGTTATTAGGCTATGGCTATAATGCTAGAGAATGCAGTCCACATACTCATCGTCTGTGTATCAGTCATTGAATTAATTTCTTGCGTTTCACTGTGAGACAAAGAAATAGCTGCTAAGCGGAGGGAGTAGAGGTTGTTTTAATTTGTTTATTTTTTATATCTTAAAAAAAATTAAAAAATTATTTTTTTACTTCAAATTAATTTCTTTAATATAAAAAATAAAATTTTAAAAATAAAAAATATATATTATTTTTATATAAAAATATTTTAAAAAATAATTATTATCTTAATTTTAAATCAAAATAGAGCAAGACCCCATGCGGTGGAAGGAAGAAAAATGCTTTGTTATTCGTTCCTTGCTTGCTTGGAGGACCCTTGCATGCACGTGTCTGGAAAAACTGTCCATGAAACAACTTTTGATAAAGAGAAACAAAATTATTGCAGAAAGCACCAAGCTCTGTGGCCTTTTTTTCCTGTAGCACCTTCACTATACTGTAGACACTATCAAGATGCAATATGGACTCACTTTTTACTTTCGTTTATTTTCTTCTTTCTTTCTTTTTGTTCAATTTTGCCCTTTCACTACAAAATTTAATGACAATTTAAGTTAAATTACTGAGGAAGTATAAAATTAAAAGGCAAATGACCGAACTGAAAAGGTCAAGTGAAATATATGGTGGTTTCAAAATTCGTGTAAAAAAATTATTTTTATCTTTCACCTTTTCAGTCCCTAAAATTTCTTGAAATTCAATTTTCATTAAAAAAACCTGATTTCTTTTATTTTTCGGTTCTTGGTTAGAGAAAAGTTGGATAAATTCTTATAGTATAAAGAAAAAATTCTCATTAACACTAATATTAGCCATAAAAATTCAATCTCAAGGCTTACGATTCTATTCAATAATGAAAGTTTAACTTTGACGTTATTAATTTTACCTTAAAATTGCTTGAAAATATAGTTCTAATCTTAGAAAATTTTTTACTTTTGGGTTATTTTATTTATTTTTGGATTGATATTTTTATTGTTTTAAGATATTAAAGGGTTTATATAGGTCTCTAAGTTATTTTAGATAAAAATAAATTTCTAATGTCGAAAACCCCAACTCTGATTTTTCAGTGATTTGGGATGAAGAGTTATTCCATTAGACCAATACTTATGAGCTTTTGTTAAAGGATTTTCCTTTCAAAAAATTTTAAAAAATCATTTAAATGAAATAAAAATCAAAATCAAAGAATTATTTTTAAAAAATTAATTATGCATCAATATTTTTATATTATAATAGGATAAATATTTTTTCCATATAAATTTAAAAAAAAACATATTTTTTCTATAAAATTATCACGGTTTTATGATTTAAGTTATTGATTTAAATGGTTAAACCAAGTTAGCTTAAGTTTTTTCATTACTTTTATAAAATTTATTTTATAAGCTAGGTAAACAATGAGTCAATGTTTTATTTCTAGTTTAGTTGCTAGCCATCTTAGATTAGTTGCTAGCCATCTTAGATTAGTTGCTAACCATCTTAGATGACCAAAAAGTCAGGGTTCTGATTTTTTAGAGAAAAAATTTATTTTCAATTATTTTTTACTTGAAATTACTTAAAAAAACACCTACAAATCTTAATAAATTCATTTATATCCCTAAATTAACCAAAAATTGGTTAAAAAGTGTTTCAAGCTTCTATCCACTTTCTCATGCAAGATAAAGACCATAAAAAACTCTAATAAAATATCTATCACGAAAAAAACATTGATTTATTTTTATATAATGTCATAAATAGGTCATGTTCATCAATGGTGTGGTTTATTTAAAGTTCTTTTTCTCTCCCTCAGTAAGGAGCAAGGAGAAATGTCACTTAGAATTTCAAACTTTCAAGGTAATTGTCATAAAGAAGCATAAAGAAGATCTATTATCAAGTGAGTTTCATGTTATTTTGTTAATTGTTAAGTATCTCTACAAAGATGCCTTATCTCCATAAAATCTCTTACACCATGTGAAAAGGTTTAAGAAAAGGAGTTTTTATACGTTATGCAAAGCAACTAGCTAGCAACCAAACAATCCATCTCATCATGAATTCTTGTATTTCTTGAAAACCAAACTACTTGATCAATATTTGTTAGTACAATGATTGATGGTCATATGCTAGGTATGTGATGCCCCATAATTGAAAATCCAACATACTTGAAATTTATGGAAGATTTGCATACGGATTAAAATGATTGAAGAAATAATTGGTTCTTTATCTATTATGCACAAAGTAGATCTACATGCTTGAATATTTGTTTTGTGAATGATATGATCATCCAAGTGAGTCCAACTCAAGGTAGGGACTTGAAAACAAAACAGGTGATTCTTGCAAAAATTAGAGGGCATATCAAGGTTGGAAATTTTGTTCTCATTAGCGTTTTTTTATTTATTTATTGACAAAATAGATCACTTTATCCTTTAAAATTAAAGCAAACAAAGATGCCTAAATAGTCTTTCAATTTAAATCATTTTCATCCAGCAAACTAAGTTATTTACAAATTATCAAGGCTAATGAGATATAAAGCATTATTTATTTTACTCAAAGTCTTATATAATACATATATGAAAGAAAATAGCATGAATGTAAATTATATATATTAGTGATAAGTTCTATTTTTTTTTTAAATAATACCAATATTAATGAAAATAATAATAATTATATTCAATATTATTATTAATATAATAATAGTGATGTTTTCCATTGATGAGTCCTCAAATTATTGTAATGATCAAAGATTAAATAGCATAGTCTTTACCAACCAACTACAAGTTTAAATAGATTTTATTGCTTCATTCTAAACTCTCTTTTGCTAATTAATATAAGATGTTGCTTTTCATTAGAAGACAAAGAGATAACTAAATTTAAAAAAGAAATGTCGGTTCAATCTAAACTGAAACAATGTTCAGTCATTGAGTCATATCTAGAGTTGTAGATCTTATATTTTAGTTTGTTTATATGGCTGGAAAGCTAAGATGTAGGCCTAAAACATTCATTATCATCTAAAACTCAATTATATCATTTGAAAGTCTAAATCTTAGCATCAAAAGATAAGTCTAAATATATCGTGCTGTTCAAATATTGTTTAGTGTTCAGCTCATATCTCTAGTTATAGAAGTTCAAATTACCTTTTTTTTTTGTTGGAAAGCTCAGACAATTTTCTAGAATTTTATGATACAGTCTGTTCAAATTCTGATATTAGCAATGACATTTTGTTCACATAAGAAAATAAAGATTGTCACCAAATCAAGATGTGATCACATACTCAATAATTAGTCAACAAATCAATAATTTTAAATGTTAACCTATAAAAGGAGGCATTTATCATATATTTAGACATCTTGGTTTTCAGATCAAGATCATGTTCTTACTCTTTTTCTTTATATTTTTATAATGCTTAAGTTTTACTTTCATTAATCTCTTGTTTATGCTTTTCATTTTCTTCCCTTTACGTAGTTAATTTATATCTTATTTATGTTCTTATCTTGTTTATTTATGTTTCTCTTCTTCGTTATGTTTAGCTAAGTTTATTATGTCGATGTGAAAAGGTTACACTAATAGTGTAAGAATAAGTATAGTGTAAACTCAACATGAACTTTAATGTTTGATATTAACATATTTTGTATTTATTATCTTATCCAATCTCAATACTTTATTTGTTAAATGATTAATCTAGATTTATATCGTATAACTCTTGGTACAACAAATACTCGGTACTTTCATAGCCCAACTGTATGGTATAAACGATACTTGCGCTATGAAAGAAATTTGATTTATTGTTAACATAAGTTATAATCATGAATACCTTATAACATTTACAAGTATTAACATTATTTGAATAAGATAACTAATGTAATTATATTAACAATTTATAATCAGATTGAAATCTTATTTGTGTATGGTTTCTAGTTGAGTAATAAAAAAAATATTATATTATACTTGTTTAAAATATTATTAGTGGATCATCTAACTTTGCCATTTATTTTAATCATTTTTTAATCCTTACATTAATCTTACATCTCAAAGTCCTCTTTTTCTTATTCTTCTTCTTCTTCTTATCATTATCATTGTTGTTGTTGTTGTTATTTTTGTTGTTTTTGTTATTTTATTATTATTATTATTATTATTATTATTATTTATACAGTTAACTTCTTTGTAGTTCGACTTCAGTCTTGCCAGATTATTTATTACTTCAATATTCTTACACTTAAAAGATGACATTAATCTTGTGATCATGTCAAGAAGTAAACTCCTTGACGACATATTTGGCTCTTTATTACCTCTTCATTAGCAACTCTTTTTTTTTTTACCTCTTCCTAGCTCACCTAGCTTAATAAAAATCACAAAAACTATTCCAAAAATTTAATAAAAAAATCATAAATGAGGGTTCATCCTGTCTAGTGTCTATAGCCTTATTCAAATTTTTAGGAGGCTAAAATCCATAGTCATTAACCAAAAATAGATAATATATGTGTCATCGCCGATCAGGAAAAAAAACACTATGCATGCCATGTGGTAATTGGTTTTTCCATATTCTTTATGATGTCAAGTTCAATCCATCTACGAAGATAACAAGATGTATATAGTATATAATTTGAAGACAAATGATTAGGAACATAAAGAACCTGGTCATTACTTTCAACGATCACTTTTGCCGGAAGACATTAATGACAAAGTATTTAGCATATTGGCATCAATTTCTTTTGTAGGAAATAAGTTGAGTATCAAATGACAAATAACCAACTTCCATATGAACAATTTCATAATTGATGTAGTTATATACCAATAGAAATTGAGGCTTCTAAGCAGTTCTATATATGAAGAACTGACACTAATAAATTGCGTGGATGGTTTGGTATATATTTTTATGGATTGGTAGGACAAAGCTAAATTTGAAAAGAAATCACTTGTAGTAATTAAAAAAAGATTATAATTTTTAATTATATTATTGGATCATATTTAAATATTTAAATTTTTATAGAAGATTTTCAATGTTCAATTCTACAAGTGATCAACTTTGTTAACTTATCGATAAATAGAATTTTTTAAATTAGACTTTGAAGATTTTGTTTGATTCAATTTTATTATTTTTCTTTAATAATTCTGAATTTAATGATTTTTAGCTATAATTTTTTTTTTTTGCTTTAGAGTTACGATGTTTTTCTACTTTATTAAGGTAGGCTTCAGACCTATATAAAGACTTGTATACCACCTAGAAAGGAAGACTTGATGATATTAATATTTTAGAAATAAAATAAAATTTTAGTACTCTTTATATTTAAACTTTATTTTGACCAATTGTTTTTTTACTCGTTATTATCTTTATTAAACTTCCACGTGTATAAGTTGGTGTAAGAGCTCAACAATCCCAAGCTATTGCTATTTCTTATCATGTGTTGTAATCTTACATTATTTTTGTTTGTTGAGTGTTGTAATCTCACGTTATTTTTTCTATCTATCTTTTTTAAGAATGCTTTCATGTCTATAAAAAAAAAACTTATAAATCTCATTCATCATATTAATATTTCAAAAATAAAATAATATTTTAGAGTTCTTTGTGTTTATACTTCATTTAGGCCAATTTATTGCATTTATGTTATCGTTGCAGTGATTGTCATGCATTCACTTGCATCAATAACCTTGTTAGCAGGAAATAGAATACTACTGGCCTATTTAAGATATTTATATCATTGGAAATTGTTAGGTAAATTTTGTCTATTACAATATCAATACACTAGAATAATTTACACAAAACACAGATGCATTATCATATGAGGATTACTGTATTTTACCAATGTCTAGTGTTTTTAGTCTACCTGACATTTTCTCCGAATTGACAGGCTTGAGCCAAGATCACACAAGTCACATTCGAAAAAATTTATTATATATCGAGCTTGCACTTACGCCTCTTGAAAAGTAAGATGGTGATATTTATCAGTGATGATCTAGTCCCTCCACTCCAACAGATGTGATAAGATGTGCATCTTCCTGGGAGTTGCCATGGTGGTTGATTGATCAGCAAACATCGAATGGAGAGAACCTGCCAGGAAAGTTCCTCACCCATCAAGGACAAGAATAGTCCAGCGTAAATTTGAATTCAAAGTACCAGAGATACTTCCAAAATGCTGCTTTATAAAAGGAGCATCCTAGTAACGTGTTCATGCACACAAAGAGAGTAACAAAGCTTGAAGTGAGCAAGTAAAGAGCGGAAAAAGGAAAAAAAGCAAGAAATTAAAGGGGTAGAGATGAAAGTTGAGATTAAGGAACCCAGCAGCCATGAGGCACTTCCCCTCCTCTCGTTGAATCATGTATCTTTGCTGTGCAGATCAGTGTGGGCTTCTGTTAGGTTTTACGAGGATGTTCTGGGCTTTGTTCTCATCAAACGCCCCTCTTCTTTCAATTTCAATGGAGCCTGGTCAGTTCATTTACTTGCTTTGCATTTTCGGACATTAAATATACGTTCATAATTTAGTTTGAAAAACGAAATGACTGAATGTCTGATTAAATGCAGGTTGTACAATTATGGTATCGGAATACATTTGATTGAGAACCCATCAATTGATCATGAGTTTGACACCATCGTGGAACCACGTCCGATTAATCCCAAGGATAATCATATGTCCTTCCAAGTAAGATTTATGAGTTCCAAGCTTGAGGAAATTAAGAAAATGTGCAACTATAATTGCGGTGATACTGATGTGAGTCTTCTTTTTTTTTTTTTTCTTTTTTTGAACAACAGTGCACCGATGTTGGCCTTGTCAAGAGGAGGCTGCAAGAAATGGGAATGAGGTATGTGACCGCTGTGGTGGAAGAAGATGGCATCATGGTGGATCAGGTGTTCTTTCACGACCCAGATGGTTACATGGTTGAAATCTGCAACTGTGACAGCATCCCAATCCTTCCTCTCTCATCCTGCCCATTCAAGCCGAGAATGGGAAGTTTCAAGAAAGCAGCACCAAGTAACTGTGGGTTCATGGAGAAAGTGATGATGGAGAGCTTGAGCATGGATATGATGAACATTTCATTCTGAGTTGCAGAAACAATGATCACTGATCAACAAGTTTGACTTGCTTTTGCCTGTCAAGAAAAAAAAAATTATAATTGTCCTGTTGCAAATGTATTTTACTATAAGTCCTGTACGTTGCAGGTCTAGTCTTGGGTGGTGAAGGGTGAATATTTTGGTCATCTGGTACTCAATTTTAAAAAAACCTGTGAGCCTAGATGTGGCTTTTTCATGTCAAAGTGCAAATACATGGTGTCATCGAAAGTTTTTTTTTTTAATTGATTTAATGAAATCATGTAATATGTTCAGTATTGAATTTTCTAATTGCATTTTATTTTTAAGAAAAGAAAGAAATGATGCATATAGTCATGTCATAGTTGATTAATTGTTGGAGGCCAAGCAGTTAAACAGTGCTAATTGCTACAGAATATTCTTTGGCATCCATCATTCTTCACAGGTGATTTCAATCACATCCCTGAACTATGAATTTCTAGGCTACTGAAATTCAATTAAATTAAAGAAAAACTAACAGAGCTAGGCAATCCAATGCATTCACATTCACGTACACACAATCGTGTTGTGTATTTGTTTAGGGCAATTTGTTTTTTTATTTTCTCAAGTCACATAATTTCCTTTTATTTTTTCATATTAACTTTATTCGAGATTAGCTTGATGATTTATTTTAATCGGCTTGATGTGATGTTTTTATAGCTAGAAAAGCATCTTGTCAGTAAACTGATACTCAGTTCTTTTCAAAAAAAAAATATTCAGATTTTATAGTTCTTATAAACTGCATGTGTTCTAGGCTTTCGGTGTATTTTTTTCTATCTAGTTGTGAATTCACAGGGGAGATTTTTATCATGGTACTATGGCGTCCACGAGTATATTTATATCAACAGTAAAGTAACCTAGTGTTTCACATTGTTATATACAATACTTTACAAAAGTATTTTTAAAAAAATATTTTAAAAAATTATTTTTAATATTAAAACATTAAAATTATTTAAAAATCAAAAAATAAATATTAATTTAATATTTTTAAAACCAAAATATATTTTTTAACAATCAATTACAAACATAAAAATAAATTATGAAACTCTAAGGGGTAGCTCAAGTTTTGGGTTTTCTTTCCAATTGTCATTGAGTTTGAGTTTTTTAAAGATATTAAAAACTTATATAATTATTAATTTTATAGTTTACAAGATTAATTAAAGTACATGCAATAATCCAAGTCTATATTAATAAAAAAAATAAAACGATAAGTACGGAGAATTTTGAAATTGAATGGCACTATCACCATTGATATGGTGTAGAATTACAGTATTTGGTATTATAGTTGAAAAGTATTTTTAAAAAAAAAATTATTTTTTTATTTTAAATTAATAAATTTTTTATATTTGTAAATAATTTTAATGTTGTAACATTAAAAATAATTTTTAAAAAATTAAAAAATATATCTTAATATATTTTAAAATAAAAATATTTTAAAAAATAATTAATACCACACTTCTAATTATTATTTTTAAATGTGTGAATGTGAGATTCCACCACGTTTGAGCATCGAAATGTTACAAACATCAAGGCAAGGGATGCTACGATGCCTTGCCATATCTTCTTACATTCAACCTTGATGACCGTGGGGCAGAAACGTTTATTTGCTCAGGGGGCAATATCCTCGCATGCCATGCATAATTTTTTTTATGTTCATTTTTTATTTTTTATTTTATAAAAACCACGTTGTGTGTGTGTAGGTTTTTTAACATGATTTTTATATCAAAAAATCTTATATATGAGAAAGAGTTGACGTGCTGTAGAACATAAATGAGACAGCTATTATGGAAATATTACAGAAATTTCTTTTAGTAATTGTAAAAGTACGGTTTAGTTTATCCATATTTCTACTAATTTTTCAATACTTTAAAATTAATAATTATATAAATTTTTAATAATTCTAAAATTTATTACATTCAAACTAATAACTTCGAGGGAATAAATTCATTACCATATCAATTCAGCTAATATTACAGGATTTGATAGGAGATGCCTTTGTCTGAAGGGACGGCTAGGCTTCAAAGAAAAGCAAGAGCTATGTAATGAAATGCCCTTGTCAGAAATCAAAATGGTGGGCAAGAATAAACTCAAAGGCACTATCATCCTCAAAAACAAACCCCACTGCCTTTGAAGTTTGTGGCCACAGAGACTGAAACAAAGTCTGAGAAAATATAAACCAAGAAAAAACGAAAAAAAACAAAAAACCTCCATTTCTTGAGGTGTGCGCCTACTCCAACCACATGTATCATCTATTGTTAGAATATCTCCAGGCCCCCTTCACCCCTCCATAGTATGTCCCTCTCTTTCTATCACCACGAACAACAAAAACATTAACATTTGATAGACAACTTAAAAATCAAATAGTGAAGCTGTGTCTTGTTGTGGTGTTTGTTGTCTTTATTAAAAGAAACTGTACGTAAATATTTTTCTATTTTGTTGATTTTGGAGAAATGAGAGTGAGAGCTAATTATGCGTACCCTTTGTGACGCTTGTGAAAGTGCTTTTGCTATTGTTTTCTGTGCTGCTGATGAGGCCGCTCTTTGCCTTGCCTGCGATGAGAAGGTATGCTTTGCTTCCTTTTACAACTGTTCTTGTTTGTGATCCTGATGTTGAAACATGAAAATCATTTATTATTTGGATTTGTAGTAGGTTTGTGGGTGGTGGTTCTATTTATGGGGCCAATTGTTTATTTTTCTCATGCTAATTATCAGTGTCCTAGAGAAAGGAACTCTGCTGCGACTAATTAAGCTACCAATCTGTATAAAGTTTTACCAGAGACATTTAAGTAGAAACATTTCACAATTGTTTCATCTTCGATAGGAAATGATGGATGTTGGACACTATTTCTTGTAGATGCTTTTCTTAGTTTTCTTCTCTTGTACCAATAACCACATTACTTCCCCTGAGTCAAAATTTGAACTTGACATTGCTGCTTCTACAACTCATATAGAAGCTTTAGGAATTTGAAATTGGTCAATATTGTTGGTGAACATCTGATATTAAAGTTTTAGCCTGTCAATTGGATCGGCAGGTCCATATGTGCAACAAACTTGCGAGCAGGCATGTTCGAGTGGGTCTGGCGAATCCCAGTGAAGTTCCTCGTTGTAATATATGTGAAAATGCACCTGGTATGCAAGCTCTTTCTCGTATATTCTCTCCTTTAAGGCTGAAGCATTCATTAATTTGGTATTTTGGACAAGGGTTTGAACTTTGAACATATGTTTTCTGCTTCAAAACGTGCATGCATGCAGCTTTCTTCTACTGTGAGACAGATGGAAGTTCCCTTTGCTTGCAATGTGACATGACTGTTCATGTTGGAGGTAAAAGAACACACAGGAGATATCTTCTGTTGAGACAAAAAATTGAGGTTTGTCATTGTTTTCTGTAGAGAACTCCAACAATTTTCTTCCTTTTTATGTCTAATTCCCTTAAAATTTGATTTCTCTGGTTGTTCATAGTTTCCAGGGGATCAACCTCAGCCTGAGGACCCAGCACCGCAACCTATGTATCCAGGGGAGACAAGAACAGGACAGAATAGGCCACAAAAGGCCACAGCAGGAGAGAACATACAGAATCGCCAAGTTTCTCCAGTTCTGATGTCGGTCGCTAATTCTGATGGGCATGACAAGGTGGATAAGAAAATGATTGATTTGAATATGAAGCCTCATCGAATTCATGAATATGCTTCAAATAATCAGGTTGTTGTATTTTCATCATCCCTTTGCCTGAATTGCATCTGACTTTATCTGCATGATCTACTAAAGATAAGGGCACATTTTGCATCCAAAGAAATGGATTATTGGATACTATCTATTTCTATTGCTTGCCATCTGAAGGTACTTGGCTCATTGGAAAAAATTACTGCTCGATGAAAAAATACAAAACTATAAATTCTCTCTTGAAAAATTTAATGAGATTCTATGCATGCAAAGAGATTGCAATTGCATTGCAATTATGCTGTGAAAATATATAAATTTGATACCAATGTTTGGTTGGGTCAATCCTGCCATTAGACCCACATTTCACAATTCTATAGTGAATGTTTTTTCTACTGGAAGTTCCAGCAAAAGATGTGAAGGTGGACTGGGCTGATTTTTCAAATTCAAACTTCAATGGTTAGAAACTGGGTTGTTCCTTCTATGTGGAATGTGAATCTGGATGGAAGTAATTAGCATAAGACCTAATCGTGTATTCTGTTATCCACGAATACCACTTGAGACCTCTTACCTCTTTACAGGAACAATAATATTTTTATGTTGACGGGAGTGGCAGCGAAGCTGAAAGCAGGATTCCTATGTTGCCTGGAAAGCTGGAGAAGAGCAGGGTTTTTTCTATTCTTCTCTTATCAAGTAGTTGGCATTTCATGTTTCAATATTTCATTTTCTTCTCTCCTGTTTTCCTTTGATATGGATGATGTGCTTTTAAGTCTTGCGGATGGATTTTTACCAATGATGCGGTTTAGCTGTTTAGACAAGCTTTGGACAGTAACACACATGCTGTGAAAAACCTGCAGTAATTACAAATGAATATTGTAATACGAGAGAATCTAGAAATAATATAAGATTTAATATGCTTCAACAATATATTTATATCCATAGAAGTGAGGAGCTTTTATTTACACTATATTAAAATAGTGTTACATAATATGTATTTATAGTAGATTCTAAATCGTTCAAAAAATATTAACCGCACAAGAAATTCTAGGAGTATTAATATGTTTTTATAATACCCCTCTACCATACCACAATGGTGTTGCCCCATGCTCCCCAGCCTATGAATCATTCCTGCAACAAAATAAGAAATAAATCTCAGAGAGTCAGGTATCATTGCTCCGCTCCGCTCCGGCATTTACCTGTAAGTCACAAACAATGTAAAGCACAAGTTGTAACCAAGTGTATAATGCTCACAGAAACAACGTTGCAAGACATTTCTTGAAAGTCTAGAGAATTTGTTATACTATTTCAGAATATTGCGAATGTAAGTTTCCAACTGTTCTTTGTCTTAGTTTTAGATGGCGAAACGTTGTTTTTGAAAGCAGACTTCCGATCCGTCCCAGAATGCATCCAATGGTCAAACATTGCCTTTCGCATCTTTTGGCTCCGATATGAATTCATTTCGAGAAGACCAGAAATGCTATTGAGCCTACATTCTGAATTTTAGAGGGAACATGTCCCGTATACAATCTAAAAGAAGGGCAGTTATCGTAGGAAAGTAGACACATTTGTTCCCTCATATTACATGAATTTTAAATAGAGATTACAACATCATAGTACCTGCTAGAGATCACGGTGTTATGAAAAAAAGATCATGGCAGACAAAATCATGGGGACATAATCACAATATCGATGAAGAGCATCTCCATGCCCCCTTAAGCTCTAGGAAAGATTGGACCGAAGAAGAGCTTGTGGCAATTAGGAACAAACCTGGGAGTAGTTAATTGTTTTGTTAGAATATTGGCGATATGTTCAGGACCTCATAAGATACGTGTCAGAAGGATAAATGGAGACCATGTCGTTTTGTGCTGTGGAAAAATGGAAATCATTCCGTTGCCGGGACTTGAACCCGGGTCTCTCGGGTGAGAGCCGAGTATCCTGACCAACTAGACTACAACGGATTTGTTTTGTTGGTTCGTGTTCAAAGAAGTTGATTGTTTTTCTACACAATCATTACTAGTTTTCCACATTAAAAATATTTTTTTATGTAGCTTTAAAATGAATAATTGTTAACGATACTCTAAAAGGTATAGAAATAATATTGTAGCTTTTTTCATGTTTATCATTTTTATTATACTAATATTTTTTGTTACTTTCTTTCCTCGTGATTAATTTAAAAAAAAATGTATGTTTTTTAAATACTTTTTACTGTTTTTTTCTAATATTAAACTAACTAAAAATTTATTTTTGTCATTTAAAAAATATCGTAAATTACTATAATATTTTTCTATATAAAAGTTCATTAAGATATTTTTAAGTTTTTAATTTGCTTGAAAAGGTAAATTGGGATTGAGAAAGAATTTTTTTTATTTTGTTTTTTGAACTGATTTATTGATGTTTTTAGTTGAAAGATTGATTTATTGATATAGTAATAATATTTATTAGGTGTTTTTAAATGAAAATAAATTGAAAAAAGATTTTATGGTTTCAAAAAAATCCCAAAATCAAATTTCCAACCACCTATCCAATATTATTTTTTTCCTTCTTTTTATGTTTTTCCCCCAAGATGGTATTTTTTAGTTTTTTTTCATATTGAGTTAGTTAAGAATTTAATTTTGTATTTTTTATAAAAAAATATTATAAATTACAACAGTACTTCCCTCATATGGTTTTTGTTTCGGTACAATATTTCTTCACATGTTTTTTTAAATTATCTTTGTTATATTTATTTTTTTTAATATTGAACTGATTGAAAATTTAACTTTAACTTTTTCTCTATGTTTTTTTTTGTTTTTTCTTTTTTCCTAAAATTATCTTCTTGTTTTGTTTTTAGAATTATTTTTATCAATTTTATTTTTTTAATAGCAAGCTGGTCGAGAATTTAGCTTCATAGTTTTTTCTTTAAAACACTATTAATTGCTATAATATTTTTCTGTATGGTTTTTTTTTCATAATTGTCTCTGTCAATTTTAGTTTTTTTCATATTGAGTTGGTTGATAATTTAGCTTTGTAGTTTTTATAAAAACAAATTGTGGATTGCTATAATGTTTTTCCACATGATTTTTTTTTTACTATTGTGTTTCCTCACATATTTTTTTATTGATTTTTTTTTTAAATTATCTTTGTCAAATTTATTTTTTTTCACATTGAGCTGGTTAAAAATTTGGTTTTGTAGTTGTTTTCTTTAAAACAATGTTGATTACTAAAGTATTTCCTCACATAATTTTTTGTTATAATTTTTTATTAAAAAAACTATGATTTTTTTATAAATCTATGACAACACACAAGCATGTCATAAGCCCACGGCAATGTGCGGGCATAACAATTAGTTGTTAACTAAGATCTATTTGTTTCATATAAAGTAATTTTTAAAAAAACAAATTTGTATTTGTTTGTTAAAGAAAAATTTAGTTTTATTTTTAAGAAAGTATTTTTCTTTTATTTTGGGTAGAAAACATTGTTTAAAAGTTGTGAAAAAAATTAGAAATATTATATTATTTATTGATTATATCAAATTTAATCCTTAAAATTTTAATTGTTATATATTTTGTTCTAAATCTTTTTTTTTTCAATTTTATCCCTTAAAATTTAATTTGATTTGATTTTTATATCAACTTTATTCTTCATTTTTATAATTATTATTTGTTTTTTTCTTGTCATTTTCTTAATTGAAATTTTTAATCTATCCGATTTTGTCCTTATTTTTTTATTATTTATTTTATTTAAAATAATTTATAAAATTATTATTATTATTATTTTAATTTCATCATCTTTCAACTTTTTTATCTGTTAGATTTGATTTTTATTAATTTGATTGTTATTTGTTTTATTTGAAATAATTTATAGAATTAGATTTTTTTTAATTTCATTCTCATTCAAATTTTTAATTTGTAAGATTTGTTTCTTATTATTTTAATAAAATTTAAAAAAATAATAATAATAAGTTATTTTCAGCTTATTTTTCATACATAGTTAAATACTAAAAAGTGTTTTTCAACTTATTTATCATGGTATTACATTTTAAATTGTATCATTAAATGTAAACATCATTTTTACATATATTGATTACAATAAACATGAAACTATGAAACGCACCAACAATATTGGCATATTCTTTTATCACATTGAAAACAACTCGTTTTGATTTATAACTAATTTTTTCATGTTAATAATATGTTAGCAGCATATGCACATTTATTTTTATGAAAAAAAAAATTGAATTAGCCCATGATATAGTCCAGGTCATAATTAAGCTCTATAATGCTTTAATATATGAGAAGAAAGAATGAAATCCTTTTTTTTACCTTCATTTATAATAAAATCATGAAAACTTCAGTCTAGATGGGTTTTTCACAACTACAATTTTAGGTGAAGATTGATTGGACTTAACATGGTTGACCAACTGATTAGTTAATAGACTTAATCATTCTTTACAGTGACTAGACTTACCACTAGTTTAATGGGTTAACAAGGTATTTTCTCATTCATTTTAAAAAACAAGTTTCCTATTAAAAATAGCCTCTAATGTTGAAGTTAGTAAATATAGAAGAAGGAATAATGTATAAGTAAGAAAAAGAGATTGAGGACTAGGGGGTACAAGGAATGAAAAAGTGTGAAGTGCATGAAAATTGCTTTGTGAGTGGAGTCTTATGCCATTGTTTATGTTTATTATCTGGTGACCAAAAATATTTGTATGTCTTGGTTATATGAGCTTACTTTGTGGGGAGTTTTCCCCTAATGAGTGTTGCAAGTCGCTATATTATTGATGGAAATATTGGTTTTTATCATTGATAGTGATTCTTTATTGTGTTATTAATGAAGAGGTTAGTAATTGGTTAATACCCTTTAAAGTGATATATGAATAAGAGATTACTATTAGCTAGAAAAAATAATCATTACAAGCTAGGAGAGTTAGTGCCCTCGTATTGTAGACAAGGAAAGCAAGTTATTTTATCAAAGATAAAGACTCTATATGGTGATAAAGTAACATAAATTTTTTTAGGTTAGCAAACCAAACGATTAAGCCCTTTTATACCAATACTTAGTTGTAACATTTATTTATATGAAAAAATATTAACGAAAACAATAAACGGTATGCAATCAATTTAACTGTTTACATAAACAATGAACTACATTAATATATTTTACTAATTATTTGGTTACAAATTTCATGTTCAAGCTTAATGATTAACCAGTGGAAATAACATCGAGATCCTAGACTTGAGATTCAAGGGGGGTTTTATTTGCTTCTAAATGACATAAGACTTGCCATCTATCTTTAAAAAAAAAAACAAAGGTCATACATCAAGTCATCCACCCTATATTAAAAGCAAAACAAAATATAGGCTCAGACATGGCTGTTAAAAATGCGTTTTAACTCGTAAAATCATCTGATTTTAGGAGTTAAAATACATAAAATGTGTAAAATCAGAGTTAAAACTCAAAAATCAGTAAAATCAATCAAACCCGATCAAACTTGTTTAAAAACCAACTTTGAAAAAACATTAAAAACATAACGGTTTCCTGAGTTACGCAAAACTTTCAACAGAAGTAGAATTTTGAAATGCCCTCTGTACTTTGACTCAACAGAGCAGTCTCTTTCTTCCATTCTTTCATAATCCATCTTCTTGAAACGCTCTCTCTCCTAATCGAAAGACTTCCTATAATTTTATTGATTCTGCTCTCTCCAAATTTATCTTCTTAGTGGCTTAGTCCTTCCTCTTCATTTTATCAACTTTTATTTTTTTGATTTCTTACCTAATCGATTTCATCAGATATATTTTTAAAATATCATGTTTATTTTAGTTTTTTTTTTTGCGTGTTTAATTTCTGTCAATTATTATGCATTATCCTTAATTTTTACATCATTTTTTCTTGTTTTGTTTCTGTTTTTTTGCCTTTATTTTTTTTCCTGTTTCTATTTTTCTATCAGTATTTAGAAAAATTATATTAAGTTATAATTTTATTTTATTTTATTTTATTTTTTTAATTAATTTTTTTACTATGCTTTGATCAAGTTAAAAAAACATCAGAGCTGAAAATTGAAGGGAACTAAATTATCATTGTTTTGAACTAATAACCTCTATTTTTAGAAGTACTTCTGTTGAATAAATATAACTATATTTCACTTGATAAGTTACTAAATTATGAATTAAAACTAAAAAAAGGTGTGAATGGAAAAATATTTGAATGCAGGAATGAAGCTTTAATTAGGAATGAGTGTGGAAAAAAGGGAGGACTTGTACAAGTGGGACTTGGGAGGAGTTATGACACATATTCACAAAACTTTGTTTTTAGTAGTACTTCTGTTGAATGAATATAACCTTCTTTTTTTTTGTTGAATCTATGCATCAATGTTTAATATAGAATAAAATATAGTGCTTTGTGATTCAAATTATAGTTATGACACATATTCACAAAACTTTGTTTTTAATAGTACTTTTGTTGAATGAATATAACCTTCTTCTTTTTTTGTTTAATCTATGCATCAATGTTTAATATAGAATAAAATATAGTGCTTTGTGATTCAAATTATGCTTAATACAAATTATAAATCTTCTATCATGTTTAGTGTCATATTTATAGTACAACTTCTGAGAATTTGAAATTTTAACATATGAGATTACTGGAGGTTTAGGACATGGTTATCAACCTGTTGGATCTTCTGAATTTCATAAACTTGGAAGCACCAGATTTGTGGCTTGTTTGGTTGCAAAGAAATTCCTGCACATCTTTTATTTTGGAGTCATTTAATGAAACATGAGGATGTGATTTAGTTAAAAAGTGGTATTGTATTATAAGCAAGATCATCAGGCCTTTATAAATGGTTGATTGAACATGTTGTGTCATAACCTGGTTTTTTATTGAATGGTTTTCTAGTTTTAAAATTGATTGTGGTTATTTTATAGAAGCTAGAGAATTACTCTTTATATTCAGATCCTTTGTATTCAACTTTAATGCTTGACAAAAGATTGCAATATCTTAACATACATTGTTTTTCCTTTTTTATCCTTTAAATAATAGTTAGGCATGATTTTTAATAGTCTGTAATTTGCATGGATATCTTTGATTACTGAAGTGGTACTTGCAGTCTACAGAAGTTTAATATGCTTGGATATTTGTATTATTTAAAATATTTTATTTGTGATTTTATGATTTTTAGTAAAAAAATTTACTTATAATTTTATGATTTTACGATTCGAGTTTACAAGTCGAGTTTATATTATATGTTTTGTATTGTGTCACAAAAAAAATTTTAACAACCTTAGACGCAAGTGTAAAGGCTTATCTCAAGCCTGGATGTATGTGCTTTATTGTGGTCATTTTAGGTTTTTTGTCTTTTTTAATTTTTTATTTAATTTCATTCTTTTAGACATGGTTTTTTTATCCTTGGGTTCATTGCTCCTTTTTTATTTATTTTTATTTATGATTTTTATGTAATTTTATTATTTAGTATTGGGTTGATGGTTAATTAGTTTTTGTATTTTTTATCCTATAATAAAAAAATCTAATTTATTTTTTTATTTTTTTCAATTTCATTATTTAATATGATATTTTTATTTAATTTTATCTTTTAGTATTAAATTGATAGTAAATTAATTTTTGTATTTTTTATCATATTATAAAAAAATTAATTCAACTCAATAGAATATATAACCCGAATTGATAATAAGTCCCGTGGTTTAACTACCATTAACATGATATATTTTTTTGTTTTCTTTAATATTTTTTCTTTAAACTTACTCAATTGAGAAGGTTATGTTGAAATAACTTTCAAGTAATTTAATTTAGAATTTGAACCAAATAAAAAGTTGGATTAAAGAGTTTTTAAATTTGATCTGTTATACCAAATTTAATAATAATACCTAAAATTTAATATCAAGTAATCAGATATTATCTTTTTTCACATTTTAAAAAAATCTAACGCTGCCCGCCACAGAAATCCTGGCAATAAACTAGTTATTGCTACAAAGCAGACATGCATCCTCCATTTTTATCGCTAAAAACATATTAAGAAACCAAAAATAAAAAGGGGAAAGGCTAAGGAATCAGTGGCCAATCCTACCAGGCTCGCGAGCATTTCCTACAGTGCAAAAAGCCGACATTTCATTAACGGTTATTACTGACTGCAGGGTTGTCATTTCCATTAGCGCAGGGGCTTACAGGTAACATACCAAGACCCGAAAGTTCGGTCTCCTCTTCATCGCTGACGGGGTTCTAGAGACCGAGAATAGTTATGCTAAAATGTTTTGTCTCTTTATCTCACATCTAGTTATGTTTAATTATAATGCTGGGAGATGGTTGAGATTCTGGCTTACATTCTTTTTTTAATTATAGATATTTGACCAACTTAACGTAACTCGACTAAATTTTTAAAATCAAAAAATTAATAACCAAATAAATTTTTAGTAAAGTTTATGGCATTTAAACCGGCGATATCTTGAGAGGAAATTCAGGACCAGTTGAACTGCATGCTGGTGCAGACAAGACCATCATTAAGTGGGATGACACATCCGACCGAATGAATCAGAATGGACGGCCATTGGCTGCCTTTGGCTGTGCATCATTTGATGTCAACGGCCTGCTTCATCGCAAAAGACAGAACCTTCAAGATCTATTATACAGTTTGAATTTGCTAAAACTTACAGTTATCTTCTGTTAACAATGTTTGTCTACACATTAATCCAATTTCTTGTAAGAACTACCAGAGTAAATCTTGTATGCTAATCATTAACAAGTCTGCTGATTTTACCAATCACTAGATCGTTGACTACAAAAAACATGCCAAAAATCTTTTATAACAAATTATTTTAACCTGGTTCGTATAATTGAATCAGGCTTTAATAGGCAAGGCTTTTACCGCTTCATGACACCATCAGGAGCTCTTGGAAAGCAGGCAGTGGCTCTGCGAATATCAGCAGACACAGCAGCCTTCATAAGTTGCAAGTTCAATGGAGCACAAAACACCCTGTATGATCACATTGGAGGGCATTATTTCAAGAAATGCTGCATTAAAGATTCGGTAGTTTTCATATTCGGAAACGGGCTCTCAGTGACGATTGCCATTTGCATGCCGTAAAAACTAGCTTTGGAGGCTTGACTGCATAGAGAGGAAGAGCTTCCTTGAGGAAACAAGCTTCTCCTTTGTCACCTGCAAGGTCACCGGGTCAGCTGCTCTCCACTTGGGCAGAGCGTGGGGCGATTTCTCCAGGGTAGTCTCTGCCTAACACGCACACGGACATTACCACCCCTAGAGGATGGTATAGCGGGGTCAAAAGCAGAGAGATGTATGATCTCTCTCTCCAACACTAAAATCAACTTTGATTTGGCATAACCAACACTTGCAGTTAATCAATCTGTAATCAACAACTAATCATTTAATTAAACGCAGTTATTAATCCTGTTTAAACTATGATATTGGCATCATACGCGCCCCGCTTGGATAACTAGTTTGTTTCGCACGTCTCGCAAGACTGTATTTTACGGCCAGTACAGATGCTCAGGCCCGAGGGCTGATTTTGGAGGAAGAGTGTCATGGTCCAGAGAGCCAACTGAAGAACAGGCCCTGCCGTCCCTTTCCATTGGCTTCATTGACGGCATGAATTGCTTCTCAATTCACAAGTTATCTTTCATTAAACCATGGCAAATTTAATGATTTTCATAAGCTACCAATACGATTAATCTGGTTATTGATACTGGAAATTTGATAAGACTTTCTATTGCCGCTCCTAAAGAGTGGAAACTTTTACTTTCAATTCTTCGCAGGATCATTTGAAGAACAAATTGCAAACTATCAGACTGAGAAAGACGAGGAAACGAAGTGATCCAACTTGAATACACATGCAATCTGAATTATTGAATGCAGAATAATGGAATTGTTATTATCAAATACAGTAAGGTACACCCTAATAATAATAATAATAATAAACTACAAATGAACTGCACAAATCATATGTACACTTTAACATAGCTTCCCCAGTGACGAAAGCTCCCACTAAACACGCCAAATGCAGCTTTCTGTTCAACATTCTGTACAATATCCAGTTGCACCAGGCAAAGTGACAGCATCCAGCCTAGGTCAACTGAAAAAGGAACAAAAAATAAAGAAAACAAAGGAAGATGTTACCAATAGCAATAAACAGCCTTGGTATAAAAGATTGAAGTCAAGTGATTACAAGAATTACAATGACCAAGGACAATGATTGAAAATGGCAATAGAGCATTTAAGACAATAACTCAAGATAAAAGATTTGCTAAAAACAACTTTATAACAAGGATTGAGTGAGACAACCCCAAGACAAAGACTAGTGTCAAACAAAACGACTACAGGCAAAAATTCCCAGCATAAAAATACACATTAAATCTCTAAAGAGAAGGATTCATTGGCATTACATACCAGAAAAGATAAACATCACGACTGGAAGAGAGTTACAGTTGCAATATAACCATTCTTCATCACCTGTTAACACCAGAATAGTAAGAATAGCACCAAAAACCAGAAGTGGATTTCAAGAAAAAGAAAAAGAAAAAACCTTTAGCAATTGCACAAAATTGGCAAGTGAATTTATCCAAAAGCTCACCTCGAAGGCAATGTTCTGATATCCATATACAAAAGTGGAACCAAAAGGATTGCTTGTAGATCCCTGTGTTTGAATAGCTGCTCGACCACAGTCCCCAAGGATCTCCTAATTTAGAAGCAACCATAATGCACTCATGAAGGTCAAATAAAAAAGAATTATTTGATGCTAAGACTGAAATTCTCGTTGAGGGCATGCACAAGTAATAAATCTAATTACATGCTAACACAGCTATAAGTGGACAGTACATGTGAATCAGAACCATTTAGAAGGCAGGTTAAAGCACAGAAGACATACAGTAAGATCCTTGGTTTCATTAATTTTTTATTGTAAGCACAATAAACAAAAATATCCAGAATTTCCTTCAGAATGAATTAACAGTTGAAAGATACTCGATGCAATCAATAAGTTACTGTTGCCAACGAACAGATACCCCTATGCCTATATGAAGCTTTTGTCATTTATGAGAACAATTACTGTGCCATTAGATTTTCCAGATAGAAATTGGGGGGAAACACTACAGCGGCTTTAAAACCTTACCTTCACCTGGTCCCATTTTGTGCTTGGTGTAATACTCTGCTTGGAGTTGTCAACTTCATCAAAGACCCACATGCGAGCAAGAACGAGAAAGAGTTTATTATATTCTGCATCAACAACTAAAACCTTCAAAATCAGAAAAGAACTTACAGTCAGAACCTTGGATGACAAAATTGCACTTGATGTACGAATTAAAATCTGCATGACCAGGATAGTTTGTGTGCAAAACAAACTTTTTGATTCTGTGAGTCTGCAAAAATAAAATAAGGTTATCAGAATACTTCCAAATAGAAAGATAGTTGAACAGAGTCATGGCTAAAAGTCCTTCTGAACAGAGAAAGATACAAGTACCTGTCCGTCAAATAAGATATCCAGACCACGAGTGAAGTAATTGTAAAAGTAGTCTCCACAAAGGGTTGTCCTCGGGCGAAGGTCAGAAGCAGAGTGAATGACCATTTGGTCAACCTGTACAGCTACCAAAATTAGTATGTGTGCCAGTAACAGCATGGTTAAGTGAATGGCACTGCTAGAAAATAATGATTAAAAAAAAAAGATGATGAAAGCCCATCAGTTAATGTCCTTTCAACTCATGCATGTACCCTGCCATGATCCAGCCTTATGTGTGCAGAAATTTTCCAATCTCTATCCCGTGTAGTTGTAATCACGAAGTCCAGTTGAGAAGTTGGTCACTCAATCAAAGTCTTATTTTGTCTATTAATCTATAAGGGTCCTATTTCTCTTCATCAAACTAACATTGCCTATAAAAGATTTAACATTGCATTTCCAGGATAGCAACGCTACCTGCTTTTGATGAATTCCACATGGACGACCTAATTCTGTCCATACATCCTGCATAGAAAAGGAAACTGTGAGAAACACACAGGATAAGTGATTTGAAGCACTTATAATCCCACAAAAGAGAGCACACCCTGATGAAAATCTCAATTATTGTTCTACCCTAATATCTTGTGAAAGCCATGTATGGTATCATTGTCTCATTTATATCTCCAGGGCATATACCAACATGAGGCAGCAAAAATGATCTTTTGCGGAGTATAATACTAGAGCACAGCAGCATAATACATAAAAACTTACCTGTGGTGATGCACCAAAAGGGATATGCTGCCCTCCAACAGAGAAATATAATTCTTCCCCAAGCTGCAGAGATAAACATTGCATTAGAAAAAACACGAGACAAGCATCAAGAACAGTTTTTAACCTCTAAAGAGATAAGAAACCACGATGATAATTCTCAAATCTGCATGGCATAATCCTTACTCTAAGGTTGGTCCTTGTATGGTTGAGCATGTGCGATTCCCATAGGTCATTAATTGAACAGCTCAATAAAAGAAATGGAGGGGTCAAAGAAAGAAGTAAAACCTTAACATGGACCTCTTCCATATACAGGTTACCAGGAAGTACTGGGGGAGCAGAAGCCTTATGCATTAAAGATCCAACACCTACTTTTTTATCTGCAGAACCATCATATATAGAGACTCGACATGTAACTGGCGTAGTGCCATCGGGAAACTCTAGTGGCAGTTCCGCTGTCAAAAAAATGAAAACAAATGAAACTAATTAGAATATTGAAAAGCAGGATGAAACAATTACATTCGCTTGTCTAAATTGCAATACATTACCTTCTCTACCATGAAAACAATCTGTATACTGGCTGGGAATCGGAAAAGCAAATGACAAACCCTGAAAAACCAATATAAAACAACCTGATCATCAAAGCCCAACAACTTGCAAAGAAAGAGAAATCACCATAATTGCATTTTTCATGCACATACTGGGTAAAACAAAGTGTACACGCCTCTATCTTTGTCATAAATCCCAGGAAATGTAGGTCCAAAAAGCGCATATACAGCAACAAAAGTAGCTAGATTTGATGGTCCCCTGAATATAAAAGTAATAATCAAAACACAATACATCAAAAACATAAACAAAATCATCAATAATTCATGTGAAAAAGAGCATAGCTTACCCAATAAGAGATGTAGCATAGCGCATTTGAAGACGTTTCACATCGAAAATCTCAATCAATCGTAACCTCTAAAATAATCAAAATAAAAACACAAAATGCATCTAAACAGCTCAATTACGGGGAAATAAAAATCAGAATTGAGGGCGAGAAAAAAAAAAGACGCATTACTTGTGACCACGGATCGAATCGAAGATGAAACCCATGATCAGGAAAGCTGATAACAATATCAAGTTTTAATGGCTCCTACACATAACCCCCAAAAAATAAAAAACATAAAATAACAAAAGAATCGAAAAAAAGTAAACTAGAATAAAATAATAAAATTCTCAAAATCGAAACAAAAACCTCATCGAAGTACTTCACATGAACGACGTCGTATATGCTAGGTTGATGTTCAATCTGTGCAAATGCTTCACATATTGGCATCCCTGACCAGAAAAAAGGCCAAAATCAGGAAATTAATAAAAAAAAATTCAATTCCTAATCTCTCAATAACGGTGTCGTTTAACGGGGACTGATTGCTTACCCAGAGAGAAAGGACCGATGCCGTTACCAGGGCGGAGATCGAGAATGATAACGCCCATAGCAGTGCCTTCACAGCGGCGTCGCGGTCGCTGTGACTGGTGGTGATTGTGGTGGTGGTGTAACATGTTATTCGCTGGGTTGGGTGTTTTTGATTGGTCTGGTTTTTTTGCTTTGGATAGGGATTACAGAAGTCCGTTACTTTCGCGAGATAGTTTCAATGTTTTTATACCAAGTTTTTGCCTGCACGATTCCTTTTGTTTTCTATTATTTTCAGGTTGTTGTGGTTCGGTTTGCGTTATGACGACAGCAACATTGTTATGGACTCATGGTTTCTACTATCTAACCTCAATCTCACTCGGTTTTAACTTTTACTGTGAGAAACTGAAAGGCAGGCCAGAGTCATAATCTTTTTCAGACTTTTTAATTGTGTTTTTACTTTGAATATTATTTTTCATAATTTGAAGAAAAATAAATTTAAAATAATTATTTTAATTTATTTTCAAACTAAAAATTATTTTAAAAAATACCCTACACCACAATTTTAAAAACACATATATTATCTATTTTGTCTACCTCTCCAAATTACTATTAAACTCATTTCAGTCTAATAAATCAATTTAATAATAAGTCAATTTGAAAATTAATATAAATCAAATTTTAAATTAAAGTAAATGGATGAGGGTCTGGCTAAACCAAGATGTTACTTCATAAAATGATTGATTGGTTAGAAACTAGTTTAATATTTTAAAAATAAAACTTAAAAAAATAAAATAATATTTTATTTTATATTAATTTAAATCAACAAATTAACCTATTAAATTTATAATTTCATCCTTAATAATTTTGTAGGCACCCCTTTTTCTTCCCTTCCTTTTTCTTTTCACGGACATTGAAAATTTTTGAGTTTATTCTTAATTATGGTTACCTTTGAATAATTTTTTACTGATTTATTTTATCTTCAATAATCTCAGATTTAGTATATGCTTACCACTAGA
>SRLM01000457.1:806988-852781 GCA_015708895.1 Populus ilicifolia
GCTTTGAATAAGAAGTATATTTTAGAATATAATAAGCATGAAATAAATATTGTTATATCCAACTGAAAGTCATTCAAATTTAATATAAAATATATATTTACATTATATAAAACATATTTGTAGAATATTTAAAAAAATTTAATACAACATGTTCTTATAAAATAAATAATGAATATCCTTGGAATTTCCACAAACTAACAACAAAACTGCCGACAGAGGACTGTAACAATTTATAAAACCCAAAAACTAGCATGTCAACTAGAGAGTTTCGATGGGATAGTGTCCCAATAAGTCATCCAAGAATGTCGTTCGATCTTTTGTTTTTAGGCCGAGGCCCATCATCCAAGAATGAACTGGTGCTTTTCGATCGTTGTTGTCTGGACCTGGCCTGAAAAGCCCCTCTGTTCAGTCAGTAAGGCAGGCGCCGTTCGGCCTTGCTGTTGCTGCAACTGTCTTATTTTTCCTCCCCCGCCACTTTCCATGCACGTATCACAGGGGTCATTATTTTCTTTTGATTTGATTTATATAAAAAAATAATTAAATTAGTTTTTTTAGAAAAATCAAGACTAACTTAAACAGATAGATTTTAGTTTGATACAGTTAAACTGACTAGTTTGGTTTTATTTGCCTTGATATTTTTTCTGTTTAACTTGATTTTTTAATTTAAATTTAATTTAGTTGGTTTTTTATTAATTTTTTTAAATTATAATTAATTTAATTATTTCTTTTATGGTTTGATTTTTTAATTATTTTTTATTTTCTTTATTTAATTAATTTTTTAGTTTTTTTCTCAACTCCTAGCCCATACATGTATTTACAACCATTCACTATTTAACAAAATTTATTTCGTTGGATATCGTTCCTTTATGATTAATTTTTTTTTTCATGGATCGATTTTCTTTCTTGGGAACCAAAACCCGAGAGTTTTATATTTTATTCCACTTTATTATCCATAAACACGATCTTCGCAGCAGTTAATGGCATCATCATCATCATCACGTGGTTAAAAACGAAATTTAAAATTAATTATAATACGAACTTGAATCATAAAAATAGATTATAAAATTATAAGAAATCTAAAATCAATTATAAAAACACAAAAATTAATGAATAATATCAAATTTATAAACTCGAATTATTGGGTTAAAAAAGAATTTGTCAATCTGTTTTTAAACATAAAAATATATTTAATTATTTGGTTTTTAATATCCTATCTCTTAAGTAATAATGAGATGTTTGAATTAGAAACAAAGATTCAATTCCTATCTAACCAAACAAAATAATGTAATACGAAGTTTTAAAAAATATATATATAAAAAAAATTCAGTTCTGATCTAATGAATCATGATTCTATATTGAAATCAACATCACAAACCTAATATCTAAATTAACATAGTATCATAAAAATACAAAAAAAAAAGATTGTAGATGACACACTCAATTTCATGCTTCTTGGAAAAATGACACTTTGTTTGTGATTACAAGTTTCTTCGACATGACAAGAATAAGAGTCGCCACATCTAATTATAACAAGAAGGAAATTAAATAACTATCTAGGTGGTGACCAAGTGGTAAGGACTTGGGATCAAGGGGTTTGCTCCCTCTGTGGTCTCAGGTTCGAGTCCTTGGTTGCTCATATGATGGCCACTGGAGGCTTACATGGTCGTTAACTTCAGGGCCCGTGGGATTAGTCGTGGTGCGCGAAAGCTGGCCCGGACACCCACGTTAATCTAAAAAAAAAGAAAGAAATTAAATTAATTAAATAATATATTAAGCAATGTTGCCAATTAAAAGAAAATAGAATCAGAAACCCTAAATTTCTTTAGTTAGAGTAATAAAAATTATGATTGAGCAAAATATAATATATAAAAATATACGAGATCAAATCAAAATAATATTTCATCCGGCTTTATTGACAATAAAAAACAAACAATAACAAAGAAGAGAAAATCCTTTACAACCATTGTCTTTATAAGACCCGAGGAATTATGACAAGATAAGAGAGCATGGATCAATTAGAAAAATATGTATCTTAAAGAAAACTGGAGTTTGGCCACACAGTTGTTCAAGCTTATAGCATTATGGTGGCATAAGGGTTTTGTTTGGATTAATTAGTGTAGAAATCGAGTTAATTGGAATGCCATTTATATTTCATATAAAATCATAAAATATAAAATCATGATTTTACCGAAATTGAATTTTATTATATTTTAATCTTTTACATAATTTTACATGTTAATTCATGATTTTAACAACATTTATCATTTTCATTTAAGATTTTTTTCAATAAGATAGATACCCAATTATTATAACTGGTTCAATAAAGTTTGTGCATGTCCCACTTTATTTTAAGATTATTTTTAAATAATTTGATGAAAAACAATGATTCCTTGGAAAGCACTTTCTCTTTTTTATTTAAAAATATTTTTTTATATTTTTTTTAAAAAAACTATTGCACTCAAAAACATCCATAAGGATTTTGAGATAAGAAGAACAATTGTTGGGCTCATGAAAAAAATAACAAAATTAACAAGTGTGCAATAACAATAAAAATATTTGATAATAAGGTATTTAGAGATAAATCTTGACACATATCAAATAATTATTGATTTGGGTTGGTTCAAGTAGTGTAAAGCAATATCCATATTCAATTTGAAACTTTATCAAATTAAAATATTTTTTATCTATTTGAGTTTGGTAACAAGTATCCATCAAATTCGAGTAAAATTCTCATCCTTATTAATAAATATAAATCCAAACTAACTAACTAAATAGATGAAGATTTTTTTTATATAATTACATTGCCCAACATGTATTGAATAGAAATATAAATAACTTGATCGTAATCTAAAACTCAATTCAAACTCAACTCAATTAATATTTATATATGCATATATCATATATGCATGCATATACACGAATATTTATAAATATTTATAAATAAAATACTAGATTTTTAATCCAATTTAATATATATACACCTTAATAGTGAAATAACACAAGCATGTAACCCTTATAACTTAATTATTTAATACACAAATAATTACACATTGTTCTTTTATTATATGTTGAATAATAAATAATACTCAGATAACAAATACTCAAATGAATATTCAATAAATAGGATATAAATATCTAATATTTTTATTTAATATATAACAGGTATGATATAAATATAATAGTGATGAGGTTTAAAAAAAACCCCTAAAATATCAAAACCTTTCTAAAACTAGTAATAAGTTAGGAAGATGTAAATGGATTGATGTGTCTGGGAGGTACTGAGATTCATGAGCACTAGCAAATACAAGTCTCTTGCTAAGTAAGTATTTAAAAATATAAAGTTGTGATCATGTTTATCTCGTATTTCATAAATGTTTATATAGCTATAAACCATGTTACCTTAAACATGGATAAAAGCAGAATAAAGAAAAGATTATCACACTTGATTTAACAGAAATCATTTAAGGTTATAGATACAATTGATGAAAATAAAAAACATATTCAATTGATGAAAATGAAATAAATTTTTTCAACAAAAAAGAAGAAAAGAAATACATTAACACCATGACTACTTTTCAAAAAAAAAGAAAAATACCATAAAGAATTAGAGATATAATTTATAATATTCATCTTAATATTTTATGTTTGTGATAATCTAATTTTTTATTTTATTTAAATTAAAAAAATATCATCAAAAACTTATATTATTAAGTAAAAAAAATCTATATTAGATTTATAATAAAAATTAAATTCATGACACTAGTTGAAAATAAAAATATATAAAAAAATGTAATCTCTTTTACTATTAAACAGTGAATGTTTATAATGATCATTTTTTTTATATGAAAAACAACTTGCATTCAAAAAATACGATGGGTTTCCAAATATTATTTTCAAAGCACGCATTTGAAAAAGAATAAAAAAACTAGTTTTTTTATTTTCTAGATGGAAAAACTGCATTTGAACAGTGACAAGTTCCCATTTTATTTATTTATTTTTAAAAAATTAAATATTGCTTTGTTCACGCAAGCATCTGCATATCACTGAAAATATTCTCCGCGGTCTTGTAAGAAAAAAAAGTTCTTTGCTTTTGTTTTTCAATGAAAGGTGAAAAGAGTTTAAAAAAGGGTGTCTCAGTCCAGACAAACAATAATTAAAAAAAAAAAAAAAAAAAACTTTTCCACGATCCAAAAAGTTAAAAAAATAAAATAAAAAGGGAAAAAGAGGGAGAATTTCGGTCATGTTTTCAGCATTTTGAAAACAAAAGTGTCCAAAAAGGACGGGCCCCCCCAACTGCCTACCCATTTTCAACCCCTCTTCTCGGTACTTGCCGTGGCCGCCTCCTCCCACGTGGTGCTCGCTCACAAGTCACAACACTCCCCCACAGTCCAAAAAGAAGAATCAAAGTGCCGCGTTTGACGCCTCCCTCAGTGGTCATTTCCCCTTATCTCCCTCTCACCTCTTTTTTTTTTTTGCCTGCCTTCCTGTGCTGACCTCAGCATGCTTTTCTAGTCTCATTAAAAGCATACATTATTGCTGTCAACGTTATTTATTTTCTTGGATTATAAAAATTACGCATTCAAGATTTGACTTTAAAATTTAGACAATATCTTATAGAGTGCATTAACAATATTAATATTATTGAAATTATAGCAAGCTATCTTCATTTGAGAAGATAATGTTTTTTTTTGTGTTACAATATGTTTTTGAAATTATCTGTTGCTTTAAAAATATTAAATATGTTAATAAAAAAATAAAAAAGATTATTTTAATTGAAAAACACATAATAGTAACTACAAACTTACTGCCTCTCCCCATCCGTGCCCTGTTGCTCATACGCATAAAAGAAAAAAGAAAAAACAAAAGAAGGGAAGGAAATGCCCTGTCACATCTCCACCCAAGTCTATTCTCATGTGCTCCCACTAGTCCTTGAGGCCACCCCTCCTCTCCCCCAACCCCTCCAAGAATCCCAAGAACAAAACCTAGGGTTTTTATCTCTCTCCTATTGAGCAATACAATCACAAACTCCTCGCAATTCAATTAATTCAGCACATGCGACAACAGCGAGAAGACTGCAGACCTTCCATTCCAGATAGGACCGAAGAAGATGCGCCTACACTTTTTGATAATTCCTTACCGATTTCTGATCCTATGAGCATCGATCAATGCGAAACAATCCCACAAATGGATGGTTCACAGCTCCTTGGAGCTCCAGTCACCGCAGTTTCTTCTGACGTCGACTTGTCTAAGAGAGAATCAGTACATACAGTGCCCGTCGTAGAGGTTACAAATGACTCGAAAATTGCGGAAATCATCACGGGCAAGCGAAAGCGAGGCCGGCCGCCTAAAATTCAAGGGAACTTAGGGCCGCCTGCTTTCTCTGCGCAGAGGAAGAAGAAAGATGAAGAAGATGTTTGTTTTATTTGTTTTGATGGTGGTAGTCTTGTTCTTTGTGATCGCCGGTGAGCTTGCTAATCTTGAATTTCTTTTTTCTGTTGTTTCCAAACAAACTTATAACTTGAAGCTTCGGCTGAGAAAGGAGGAGAGCGTTTGGTTTCGTTAAATGTGCTCCAATTTGTTTTAAATGAGGGGATACAAATTGAAAGTTTGTGAGGTTTGGGATTAAATGGTGGTTTAGTTCTTTTACTGACCGTGTGGGTTTGGTTGTAGCGATTGACTTGGTTTAACTGTTTCCTGTTGATATCTAGGGGTTGTCCGAAGGCATACCATCCGGCTTGTATCAAAAGGGATGAGGCATTTTTTCGATCGAAGGCTAAATGGAACTGTGGTATGTTTCAGTAAATGTAGTAAGTCTCATGGAATTTATGTCGCTTGCTTTTGAAGTTTGTTCCTGTGTCGGCGAACATTGCATTAATTTATGGATTTCAATAATATCGAAGTGAAACGTACGAGGCAGTGTGTTTGCGGGTTTTAATTGGACGGGATGAGGTTTTAGTTCAAAATGTATGACTTAATGCTGCATGTGCATGCAATGGGCGGGCGGGTCTTTATTGGCAGGAATGATGTTTTAGTTCAAAAGTAAGAATTTTGGTTTGCCTACATGGGTGAACATACTTTTGTAGAAAGACACATTCTAACTCAACCTCGGCATTTGAAGCCCAAATGACCAAATTTTTTTGTTAATGAACGGGAATGTTGATTTTCCGTTGTAGTTTCCATTTTTGATCAGATTCTTGTTTTTTTCTAAATTAGTCACGGTTCATTAAACATATTGATTGATGCCTCATGCATGCAATTTTTGGCTGCATTCTTATATTTTCTATAGTAGAAATGGTTAATAAACATGTCAATCCACGTCTTTGCAATTCCATAAGTGCTTGGATTCTCGTTTATGTAGAGCAATCATGGTTAGTTAATGTGTCAGTTGATGTCATATGCATAACATCATTTATTTTTTTATAGTAGTCATGATCACAATCCATCTTGTACAAAGTTTCCATTTCTGATTTCCACTGTTAGCGTAGTTCCACCAATCCTAGAGCCTTATCATGTATCTCATGCTTTTACTATGGCATGTTTTCAGGGTGGCATATTTGCAGCAGTTGTCAGAAGGCTTCACATTATATGTGTTACACATGTACATACTCTTTGTGCAAAGGATGTACCAAAGATGCTGATTATTTATGTGTCCGAGGGAATAAAGGATTTTGTGGTACATGCATGAGAACTATAATGCTGATTGAAAATATTGCAACAGGAAATCATGAGACGGTATGTTAGTTGCTAAATGCTTCATCTTATTCTAGTTTAGCTTTCTTGTCTTAATTGCTTTGTGAAAGAGCATTAATGATAAGATTATATGAACTCTGCAGTGTCTTTTGGCACCTCGCTGTCCTTTGTTTTGGGTTTATACTGTTTCCTTTGTCTAGCATGTATATTGTTTATAATGGTTCATGTTTACATTCTTCTGCAAAGCTGTGAATGGAATTTCTTTTATTCACTTCAAATGAGCAATGGATCTTAGAAGAATTCAACTTTGAACAGCATAACTCCTATTTTTTCACTGTGTCGTCCCAGTTTGGTTGTTCATGTCCTTTGGGCAGGGAGAGACATGGTCTGTAGTTAAGATTTTTTTTTTCTTCCCCCTTTTGCTATCTGATCCTGTCAATTTCTGGCATTTTCTCTTGTGTATAACCTATGCAGGTTCAAGTGGATTTTGATGACACAACTAGCTGGGAGTATCTCTTTAAGGTCTACTGGATTTACTTAAAAGCAAAGCTATCTTTAACAGTAGATGAACTAATTAAAGCTAAAAATCCTTGGAAAGGAGATGAGCTACCTAAAGCTAAAAACTCCTGGATTAAAGCTGGTGTGATGGCTCATAAGCAGGAGCCACAAGGTGAATTTTGGCACGGTAATGATAATAAAGGCTCCTTTTCAAACAGCTACTGTGGAAATGTGGAAGCAATTCATGCCAAGAGAAGAAAAATGGACCGAACAAAGTTGCACACTGAGGAAAACTCTCATTTTATGGAAAAATCATGGGTTGACCAAGTCACGCATCTGCCTGAAGGCACATTGTGGGCAACAAAGGGGCTCTTGGAGTTTGTTTCACACATGAAAAATGGGGATATGTCTGTGCTTTCTCAGTTTGATGTCCAGTGTCTTCTGCTAGAATATGTAAAAAGAAACAATCTTCGTGATCCTCACCAGAAAAGTCACATTATTTGTGATTCAAGGCTTATGAAGCTCTTTGGAAAAGAACGTGTAGGTCATTTTGAAATGCTGAAGCTTCTTGATTACCACTTTCTTGTAAAAGAAGAATCTCCAGCAGAAGATGAAACTGCTGCAATGAGAATTTCTGATGCTGTTTGTGGCCAGGTTGAGGCTGTCAGAAATAATGACAGTCAACTATTGTCAGGTAGTGATCGAAGGCGTAAAACACGTAAAAGGACAGATGAGAGAGGACCGCAGATTAATTCTAATCCAGAGGAATATGCAGCAATTGATGTCCACAATATTAGCTTGCTCTACTTAAAGCGTAGTTTGATGGAGACCTTAATGGATGATGCTGGAAAATTTCATGAAAAGGTTGTTGGATCTTTTGTGCGAATCAGGACTTCTGATGGTGATCAAAAGGAAGATTCTTATAGGCTTGTCCAAGTTGTAGGTATTATTCATATCACCAGTGCCCCAAATTATCTATCAAGAGGAGGAAAAAGAACTGGTTTAACATAATATATGCTTGACAAATTAGCAAGTCACTGATGATTCCTTCTGCAGGTACCAATAAGGTTGCTGAATCATATAAGTTCGGCACAAGAACAACTGATATCATGCTTGAAATATTAAATTTAGATAAGAAGGAGGTCATATCAATTGGTGGGATTTCAAACCAGGAGTTCTCAGAGGTGAGTAGGTGACTAACACATCACCCCAACTAAGTGTTTCCTTTTCTAGTTCTGGACACTCTTCTCTTTTCTTTACTGCTTACATTTTGTATAGTTTTTCTTATACCATTTTGATTATTTTCTTGATGTGTGATGCTCAATGATGAAATTGTTATACAGAATTTTGTGGATGTATCAATGGTAATTTCAACTTTGGAATTTTGAATGAACATAACTAAGGGTGTTTTTAGGGTTATGTAAAGGTGTGTTTTTTTGAAAAATGGTATAGCTGCTTGGGGGAATAACAAAGTGTGAGGGGACTGCTGATTCAGGGAAGCTATCAAACTTAGGTTTAGGGCTGTGAACAGTAATGTGAATTACTGTTGGTGTGATTTGATTTCAATGGTTAATTGCTGTGTAATTGGTTGAATATGAATGCGGGGATGGTTAAAGGGTAAGAGATGATTGCTTAAAGGCTTGAATAATGAAGTTTCATTGCTGGAATTTGTGAGTAAGATGAAAGGAAGGATTTTTATGAAACACATCTGAGAGGAGGATAGCCTAAGCATCCAATCTAGGGTCTTAGGAGTTACACCTAGGATTGATGCAATCACAAAATTATAAAGCACTATTGCTGGAAATTTCTTTAAAATGATCGAATTGATAATTAAAGACCACTTAACTAATTTTTAGAGTTTTAGCACTCCTAGTACTGTAAAAATTTAAAACTCCTAGCAAGAAAGCATAATTAATTCTTAGACTAGGAAAACTCTCAATAAACTTAATTATTTTAGGACTATTAAGGTACCAAATATAAAATGAAACCCAAATTTCTAAATTTCTAGCTAACCTGGAAATTTTAGAACATTTCAGCAGATTTTAGAATATAGAAATGACCCTGAATTCTATAACCAGATAAAATACACAAGG
Source organism: Populus ilicifolia (assembly GCA_015708895.1). Classification (NCBI taxonomy): domain Eukaryota; kingdom Viridiplantae; phylum Streptophyta; class Magnoliopsida; order Malpighiales; family Salicaceae; genus Populus; species Populus ilicifolia. The sequence continues at coordinate 816,270 of SRLM01000457.1, forward strand.
ACCAATCATTTTCCGGATTCTGCATCAACTTCTCTTCATGTATTGATGAATGTGCAAAAGCCTAGTTTCATGGCCCCCCCCGGGATTGTCATGCAATCTGTGAGGAATGGTTTCTTTCCGATCTTTACCTATCATAAATGTGAGGAACAGTTTTTTCTGATGTTTACTTGACTTCATAATAGCTGGTGCATCATTTGTCATTTGCATTCCTCTTTTGATTTTTAATGACACAGTAATAATGTAGTCTATACTTCAAAATTCCAGTTTACTTAGACAAATGTTTATATCAATTCCGTAGGAATCAATAAAAAAAATGCAAACCCTTTACACCAGGTTTGGCTTAGTTATTGATAGAGTGAGTAGATCTGCCATTTCTTGAAACCTCTTTTCTGATTCAAAATTATGTTGTAATGTGTACCCCCAGCCAGTGTTAAAAGCCTGTTTAATGCAACCAACACACACACACACACATCAGTTGATAAAGTGTGTTTTTGTAGTTGAGTTCTGGAAACCACGGTAAGGAACAATATTTGTGTTTTGACTGTTCCTTTAATGCTAGAAACTTGATTGGAAAAGGTAAGCAAACAACTCAATCATGCTTTTTTTGGCTTTAGACTAGCTTTTGTTGACCTACCACAACCAGACACTTAAAAGGAGTTACAAGGTGAAGCTGTTTTTTTGAATAGAAATGTACGAGTTTTCATTCATTTTTGACGTGTTAACTATGTTTCCAGGATGAATGCAAACGTTTAAGTCAGAGTATAAAATATGGGCTTATCAAACCGTTTACAGTGGTGAGTGTTTCTGTCATGTTCACTTCTATATTTCAGCTTAAATATATGTGCCCCTTTGTCACAAGGTACTTTCCTGGTTATAGGGTGAGATACAGAAGAGAGCTATGGCGATTCATGATGTCAAAGTTTGTGATGTAAGTTTTTTCCTGATAATTATGTGGATACATATAACCCATATTGCAGTGATAGATTTAATGTTTTGTACAGTGGTATCATGGTTTCACTTTTGTTTTTCTTTAAACTATCAAGTGCAATTAATGATCCTGATTTTCTCTTGTATGTGGTCATACTTTTTCGATCCAGCATCTGGAAGCAGACATAATAAGGCTTAATCATCTTTGTGACCGAGCTAGTGAAAAAGGGCATAGGAAAGAATATCCTTTGCTGTATGGAATTATGTTCCCTTTTTGGGTTATGGTTTTTACCATGTTTGATCAGGTTATTTACTGGTTTTTATCAACCATGTTCTGCCTCGATGATACATATAAAAATTTACTCTAGCAAAAAATTTCTGCATTTATTTCATGGATGATAAGAAAATTGCAACTAGGGTGAGGTTGATGAGCTGGATTGGTGGTCATATACTTGATGCCAAGGTGCAACTACAAATAATTAGTCACATGTTCCTGAAAAGTTCAACAGACTTGTCCTTTCCTTTTTTTTGGTTTGGTTTTGTTTTGTTTGTGTTTTTTGTTTTTTTTGGCAAGCTCATCCATTTCTACATCTTAGTTTTTTCTTGTCTTGTTCATGAAGTTCATTACTTGTCAATTGCTTGGCATGCTTGTTTGATATGAACTGTAATTTCGGCTGTTGTTGCATTACATCAACCAAAGCCTTCCCTACTTATAATTCCTGATTTTTTTTCCCCTTGGCAATCAAACAGAGGACATAATAGCATATTGACATTAGCAACTGACCGAGAGCCTTGTAGAAGGTTTCAATTAGCATTTTAACATTAGCAACTGAGAGTCTTGTAGAATGTTTCAATTTATTACCAGTGTACTATTCCTTAACTATGTTGCACGCTTAGAGAATGCGTGGAGAAATTAGAGATTCTTAAGTCAGCTGAAGAACGTCAGCGCAGGTTGCTTGAGATTCCCTATGTGCATACGGATCCAAATATCAACTCAAGTAATGAATCTGAAGAAGATGCTGGAGTTTCACTCAAGAAGAAACAAGGTTCCCAGCTACAACTTCTTGGTGTTGAATAATTTGTGATTGGCAGTTATGTTTGAAGTTGTCCATGTAGAGAGTTCAGCTGGTGATAACTTTGCTGGCATTTTTTGCAGGTGACCATGCAAGAACAAGAAATGCTAGTGCTGGTAGAAATGGAGCAGAATTCAACTCTAGTGACAGAGGAAACAATCCACAGAATTCAGCATTCTCTACTGAACAGAGTAGAGATATATGGACAACATTTCATGTGGATAGAGATGGCACTACCCTGGTCCATGAGAGATTGAGCGAGTCCATGCAGAGTCAAGGAGGAGAACAAATTGGGCTGAATGGGCAGAATACATCAAAGAACAGGGCAGCTTCTACTGGTTCGATGACTGGTGAATGGAATAGTGAAGCAGCTGTACAATGTGGATCGTATCCTGGGGTTGCATCACGAAATATACCACCTCCTCTTTCTACAGGAAGAGAGCAGTTGGTTGATATTGAGACAGACAATCTGTGGCACTATCAGGATCCAACTGGAAAAACTCAAGGACCATTTGCTATGGCCCAACTGCGTGAATGGAGTGCAAGTGGGCTTTTCCCTCATGATCTGAGAGTGTGGAACATAAATGAGAAACCAGATGACTCTATTCTTTTGACCAATGCATTGGTTGGGCGATTCCATAAAGAGCCAGCATTGTCCCATAACCGCTCCTCACTGGCTCAAGAAGCAACAGTTGCTTCTGATAAAGATAAAATGCATGAATTTGGTATGAATCAGAGTATTGATGCCGTGCAGTTAGACAATAAAAATATTAACAACTGGAAGTCAGTGCAAAACAATACAAGTGTCAATTGTAATGATGATGATGAGCTTCTAGGAAGCAATGCATGGGATGCCCATTCTTCAAGTTGGACCACATCTATGAATGTCACCATTCCCAACAATGGACAGGCGCAACTTGCTCTACAACTCTTGGAATTGTCCAAGGGGTGCAAGGCTTCGTCTAATCAATCCAATATGTGTAATTCACTTTCCTTGTTTCCGTCTTCTGAAAAGCTTGGTGAAACTCCATCACTTCAGGTAAAGGAAGAACATGAGGATGAAAAATGGATTTATGATCTGAGTGATGTAAATGGGAATTCACTCAAAACCCTTGAAGGTAAAAATAATATTGGCAGAAGTGATGATAGACAGGCTGACAGTGAGAGTTATTCAAACCAGTCTTCTGGACAGAACTGGAGACCCCCTGTAAAAAGTTCAAGCGGATGGGATTCCAACTCTATAGTTTCTGGGAAGAAGTCTGTTGAAACATCTCAGAAGAATGAGGAAATGGAGTTATTTGATTTGCCATGTCCAACACTGAAGCAGCAACTCGAGGATTTGCAAGGACAGGCTGTTGAAAACAACCACACTACTTCAAAGCTTCCTGTTCTGGATTCAGGACCTTGCTGGAGTACTGCTTCCAGTTTAGTGGTTGGTGGAGCACATCTAGCTGGAGTAGCCAGTGAATGGGGCGGCTATTCGCCTGCTCCTGTTAAACCTGTTGAGGAATGGGACTCCAATCATGTGTCCACCTCTTCACTGAAACCTACAGGTGGGGGCAGTGATCATGCTGCTACACTGACTCCAGATAGTGGCCAATTGACACACGCTCCCCACACCCACCCAGTGATTGATGCACCTAATTGGCAGCCCATCATTCATGAACCTGCTGAGTTCTGCTCTTTAGTTGATGAATCTGTTTCAGACCTATTGGCAGAAGTTGAAGCGATGGAGTCTCTTGGTGGTTTGCCTTCCCCAACTTCGAAATTGTGCTCTGCTGGGGAATTGACACGAGGTTATGATGATGATTGCTTCAGTCCTGTTGAGGATTTTAGCCCAGCTCCTGATCCAGGCAAAAGTGATGCATTCAGCTCCACTGCTGATATACAAAACCCTTCTCAGCTGACTGTAGTGAGTGAAGCACTGTTGTTATGTCACATGCCTTCTCGACCTTCTGTAATAGATAAACCACGTGGTGTATCTCTAATGCCTCCTGAGTTGACAGTAGCCAATGAATCACATCAGTTATCTTGCACACCTTCGCAGTCCACTATTACAGATGAATCACTAGAGAAATCTCAAAGGCCTTCTCAGTCGACTTTGACAGATGAACCACTTGGTTTATCACAGACTGATGCCCCGAATCCTCAAAATAGCTTCAGTGAACATTCTTCTACAAGTCCTGAAGCAGAAGGTAATATGAAGCCAAAAGATGTATCAGTTAACCAACGGGTAAGAGGTTCAGAAACACAGCCTCCTGCGTCATCAACTGGTAACCAGGGAGAATCAGGTTCGGATATCCAACCTGCTACTCCATCCACGGTCAGTGAATTGGAAGCAGGTTCCGATGTTCAACAACCTTCACCATCCAGCAAAGATGCTAGTCGGGGAACAGTAAAGGGAAGAGTAGCACAAGGAAATACGAACATGGTTTGGGGAAATGGTCATGGCACAATTCAGCAACATGCTAAGACGAGTGCAGCCAATTCTACAGGTAAATCAGGCAGTTGGGGAAGCCAACCAAGGTATGGCGGGGACAGATTTTCTGGTCCAAGAGACTACCGTAATCCTTTCCAAAGCAGAGAGAGAGATCCAGGTTTTGGTAGGGATAGGTCTTCATGGAACAAGCAGCCATTATGTGGTGATGGAAATGGAGCTAGTACATACAGACCCCCGCCCAAAGGGCAGCGAGTTTGTAAATTTTATGAAAGCGGATACTGCAAGAAGGGAGCATCATGTAGTTTTTGGCACCCGTGATATTTTGGTTCCACACCTCCACTTTTCCATAGGAAATTGCGTGCATTTAATTCTGCATTCACAATTTGTATCAGCAACCCCCCGCCTGCCCCCCTGCCATTGTCCTAATTTAACTTGTACTTGGAGAATTCAGCTGGCATAAATGCATATTTGTTCTTTGGATACTCCAGCTTAGAGCTGCATGTTCACCGGACTAGTAACTTTCGCATTTCTATGATTATCTTGGGGCACTGTTAGATCTCAAAATCACGATTTAATGTTTTCTCGGCCAGGCTCGCTACTTGCATCCTCTCAACTTCACCTGTGCATCGTTACTTTATTTATTTTTTTTAATTATCAATTCGGTTGACAAATATATATATAATTTCAGCTAATTGAGTATAATTTTAGAAATTAAAAAAATTATCTTAATTGATTGACTGCTTTTCTTTACTGCATGAGTTGTTATTATCATTGTATTTATTATAATATCATCTCACTTACCAAAAAAAAAAAAATTATAATATCATCTCCCATCCCATTCTCTCTATTATGCATTTTTTTTTTAAATTTGGAAATGTTATACTCAATTGATTGAAATTGAAAATATAGATATTTAATCGATTGATAATCAATTGGGTTTTTTTTTTTTTTGAGTTGGTGAAAACATAGGGTGAAAACAGTAGAGTTATCTAATCTTCTTTATCTCTAAATATGGCTAATTGTGGTGTCTAAGACAATTTACAAGATGTATAGCGATCATTCAAGGGAATTTATTAATCATTAATGCAATAAACTGTTTTCTACCCTTGTTTTCCTCAAACTTTTCTTACAAAAATTCTAAAAAATGTATTACAGTGCCATTTGATTGATTTCTTTTTAAAACTTTTGACCATTTCATTATTCTTAGTATTTCACACAAAGCTTTCAAGAAAATTATGAAAAAAATTGAAAAAATCAAGCGAAAAAAATAGTAAAAGAAAGAAAATAAGGGATAAAAATCATTGTAGCTGAAAAAATAGAAAGCAAAAACGGATGAGCTTGAGCACAGAAAGAAAAAAAGAAAAGAAAAGGGAGCGAACATCGAGAACAGGAAACAAAAGGGACTAAAGTGGGTCAGAAAACCAAATATACAAATGAAAAACGAAAAAAGAAACTGCAACTCCGTTGACCCATTTCACCACCAGCCAACCTCCTTTTCTCCATCATGCTGACCACCATCACCATGGAACCTAAAGCCACCATAAAAAAAATACCATTATCCGGTCCTCTTCCTCTCTCCCACTCCAAGCTCCAACAACAATTGACAACCATTTCCCAATCGCCAACATTTGAAACTAAAACGTAGCGATGTCAACCCTAAAACAGCCCCCTAGACCTCGCCAGTTTCAGTCACCAAAAGGCAACCTTAACCACCACTAAACAGCTCCCAAACCCTGCCGGCACCAGCACCACAGCATGCCGACCTAATATATAAGCCATGACAGCGTCAACAACATCACCCTTTAAATGCCTTTCTCTCACCTCAAACCCACAAATGCAGCCCCGTCACCACCACAACGCTACCAGACCAAGATAGCTAGCATGAATACACATAGCAGCACATCAACAATGAATTTTAGCACGATAACAACATTAATAGTGGCAGCAACAACAGCCTTGACAGTAGCTTTGATCGAGAATAGAGGAGGACGACCCGACTAAAAAGAGGCATGATCTCCCTCGTTGGATAGTGATGAGATCTACCGCGCGCCATCATCAATAATTAAGTAGAAGAGACTGGGCGTTCCGATTCCTAAACCGACACACGCCACCGACTTTAGACGCGTGGTTCCACGCACCACCACTTTTCCACCCGAGTCTCAGCATCTTTCCGAGGGTGTTCTCAACCCTTTTATATATTTAGAATTATTTTTAATACATCGTGCAATATTTGAAGTGATGGGGTTCATGGTGTTGCATTTTGGCTTTTTATTTGCATGAATACATAATACAATTAAATAAATCCCTGGAGGTGGTGGCTGATGATGATATTTGAGGTGAAGTACGTGTCATATTCCAATCTACATGTTTTATTTCCTTCCCTACGTTGTTGAGTTATGAGATCATTATTTTTCAAGGATAAGATTTATCTTTATTTGTTATCATTTTAATAGGCACACAAGCAGGTAAGCGCTATCATAATTTATTTTTTTACTCTTATTTATTTTAAAAATAAAAAGTGATAAAATAACAAAAAAAAATATTTTTTAATGCATTTGTGTCATTTTTAATTTTTTTAAAATAATTTGAAATGCAAAAATTTACTTTCAATACGTTCAATTATCAAAACATTCATTTTAAAATCTCAATTGATTTTTTTATTCAATTGATGTTAAAGTTGTCTATATTTTAAAAATTAAAATACAAAAGAATCAAAGTAAAAAGAAAAAAAAATAAAGGACCAAATGAAACCAAGTTACGTACTGAAGCACGAATCCATTAAAAAAAGAAACCATAGGACTTTAGCTATGGTAGGCTAATTCGTCCTTATTTATAAAAGAAAAAAATTATGAATTATGCCTGTGTCAAGGTTGCCTACACTGATAATGGTATGTTTAGTATTAAAGTGAAGACGAACAACAATAAATCTTTTCATTAGAAAAAATAGTGGCCTCATCTCATGACTGGATAATATATACAAGAATAAAAGTTAAAATATTGCGTAAAAACGTATGATGCAAGCTCATCCAAAATGCCGTCATCGTCATCATCTGTAACTTTGAGAGATTTGTTTTAATACTGCATATACATGTAGTTTTTCTACAAACCAAAATTGAAGAAATGATAGGCAAACCAATATAAAAAGTGAAACTTAATGGTAGATTTAGATTTCAAGCAATCACCATGATAGATAAAATATCAATTTATTACAAAAAATCTCAACATGCAGTGCAAGCAATACATGCATGTTCATAACAAGATCACCCCGAGACCAACCATTATAATGGCAGTTTAAACCGATATTTTATACAGCGAGTTATTGGGATTCTAGACTGAATTGACAGCTGAAGTTTGTAGATAGAGCCGTTCTTCCTGAGAACCCATCTCTATCAAGGACGAGAAGTGGGAAGCTGCAATAAAGGTGACAGGAGATCTCTCCGTGAAAGCGTTTTCTCTGCGGTTTCCTTACTAAACTCGTGCCTTTGCTTCATCCTCAATCGTCTGGGAAATTTACACCATGTTTATCCTCTTGAAATCTACACAAATAATTATCAGACTCTGGAAACTAACGTCTAGTTTATACCGATAGCCTCTACTCACTCAAGGACTTTTGTAAAAGAAACAAAAAGGAAAAGGAGTTATGATCATAATCTTAGTAATTCGTGGGCTATACATAAGAGTATGGATTTTCAATCAGAATATTTGATTCAATGTATTATTTCTGGAATTTATAAGTATAGAAAGAAGCTCTATCAAATATTATTTTTTTCTTTTAATTATTAATACAAAAGATAAGGACTACTAGTATAAATAGTACCATATCCTTGATCGATAAATATCAATATTATACCATATAGTTTAAAAAAGCCATGGATTTTCCATCGAATGAAGGTGACACAAAATCTTACAAGCATTCTAACAACTCATAATGTTTTTTTTTTCATTTTGACCGAAAAAGAAAAAGAAAAAAATCAAAGATTCCAAAGGCCACCATGTTGGGTTGGTTTGGTGATTGAGGAGGTATGCTTTCTTCTTAATTGTATAGATTTAACTCTTATGGATAATCTTAAGAAAAAAATGTTAAATTTTCTTAGATGTATCAATCCAATTTAATACGAGGGATGCACCCTCGAAATAATTTAAAGAAGAATTATTGGTTTTGTTTAAAATATTTTATTATTAAAAAGTATTGTACATATAAATTATTTTCTAATTAAATATTGATGACGAGAAAGATATGATAATTAAAATAATTAGATAAATTGTAAGTAGATTATTATTCTTAGAATTTTATGTATTGAAAATGTTTTTTACTAAATAAAATAATTTTAAATATTCATTATAAAATATTTTAGGAGTAAAAAATACAAAAAAAAAATTCTCTAAGAAATAATTTTTAAAAATAAACAAAAAAAATCTAAAAAACATTTTCTATTTAAGCAAAACAAACCAACCTTTAATTAGGAGAAGCGGGTTCGAGAATGCTCCTTGCCATGCAGGTAATGGGAAAACATGCTTATACAGATAATGGGAAAAATAACTGAGATGATGTGAATGGGTTTTTTCCTTCAATTTCTCAACGTAGTACTGATGGGGGAGCAAATTGAAAAGAATCATATTATTCAGGGTAGAAAAAGAGCACATTGAAAAAATCATGATGTTTAGGGTGGAAAACCAAAGATTTGTTAGTTAAGGGTACTTGTTTGAGAGTTTTTACAATTTGGCCGAACAAATAAGAGAGAGAACAGGCAAGAGAACAACACAGAGAAGGGAGATCGGCTTCGGCATGGAAAGTAGTAAACGAGAAGGGGGAGAAGAAGAGAAAAAGCAAACTGAGAAACGAAAACAAATCCAAAACGAAGGAGAAGGAGGTTCTAATTTGAAAGGGAAATCATGCAAAGGGTATCTTTATTATTCTTCAACACTCAAATCAAACGGCATCAATCCTCGCTGTATTGGAATCCCTCGTTCTCTCCCTCAAAGTAAGTATTTTCATTTACAGTTACCATTCTTTATTTAAGTTTTTTTTATGTTTTGTCGACTTGTTGGAGTTTCAATGGTTTCCTTTTTATTGAATCTGTGAATTATTGAGGGAAAGGGAAAGTTAGGTTTGGAATAGTTTTTTTTTTTTTTTTGGGTTCTTGAAAAGAATGAGAGAAAAGGGAAGATGGGTTTTTTTTGGAAGGCTTATAGGAATCAAATTTGGTTTTTTATTTTATTTCGTGGTGTTTAGAGAAGTGTGATTGGTTTCAAAATTTGAGAGGTTTGATGGGTTTTAGTCTCTCCTTGTGTTTGAAGAAATTAAGTGATCGAAACTCTTGATTATGGCATAAAGTTGAACAAGAAAATGCTTATATTATAGATTTTTTCAAAAGATATATGATCTTTATTACTTGAATGAATAAGGGTTAGGAATAGCAATGCACTTTTTTCTTGATCATCCGAGCGTAAAATTTGATTTGGTTGTAGCAAGGCAAGTCACTAATAAGATTGTAATCCAATTAATTTGAGACATTATGGCGGACATTCAGTTCAGTGTTCCGAAATGCAGACATTGGGAATCAGTCTTCTTGGTGTTGGAGCAACTTATAAAGGGTGTAGGAAAGGATATCCTTGCTGAGCTTATTTACTTGTTTTCACTGATCACGGCTCATTTTTCCCCACTAAGGAATAGGGAATGAAATGGGAAATAGGATTCTTCCTGATTCTGTTCCAGATAGAAGTACGTTTTGTTATTATCTGAATCATTATTGGTTGGACTAAACAAAGTTGCTGAGTGATTCCCATTCTAGTCCCAATCCAAAGTGAACGAAATGTGGTCTCAATGCTTAATGCTTCGATTGAGCTGCATTGATCTATTTGTACTGTTTTATTTTACCTTCTCATTATGATATTCTGAGAACTGGGGGAGCTAATTGTTTTTGGGAGATTAGAGAAAACAACTCGATGCTGATGACTTCTGAAGACATCTATTGTTGGCAGAAATTCCTACACTGCCTTTTGAAAAGTAAGCTAGGTATGTTTGTCATTTTTGTTTGACTCAAACCTAAGAGCATGTTTGAGAGTGAGTTAGTATTTGCTTGTCCTCTAAACCACAAAAACATAGTGTCTGGTTAATTATAAGAAGTTGTGGTTTAACTAGTGGGTCCCACCAATAACTGGGGTCTGCCCTAGTTATTGTAAAGCAACTGTAACTTGCTTTTATTGAGGTCCGACCTCATTTACTAGTTTCTCTTGTCAAGTTTATTTTTCCAAAACAGAGAGAGAACTGTTGAAAGTACAGCGAGACCTTGTTGACAGAGAGAGAGAACCATTGACAATACACATACCCAAAACAACCCTCCCTATCCTTTTGCAAAAGTTTTCGCTCAAGCACCCTTTAGCTATTCTCAAATCATATGAAGAGAAATAATAAACACGAAAGTCAAATCTCTTCTTACTTGATTGATGTTCTTCCACTGTAAGTTCCTTTCTTAGTTTGTTTTGGGACCTGGAGCTGGTGAAACTAGGCACTTGAATGGTGGTTTGACTTTTACCTTATTGATCTCGTTCCCATTCGTTGTTCACTTCTTGTATTGGCAACCCACTAGTTGTTAATATAATTTTCTTTATGTTGCTTGTGTCTATCGACTATCATTTTCCAGGTTGTCCAGTCATATTAAGGTTGGATAATGGATAGTCAACAACAAATGATCTTAGATTCTTAAGTGATGAAGGCATGCATTCTTTTATGTGCTATTGTCAATAGCAATTTAAATCTTTTAATCTAATATTCACTTTTGTTGCCAGCTTGAGCATTTAGCATTCTACCTTATTGAACTTTTTGAATTATTGTTTTATCAGAAAAAATGGTGATCTAACACCAATACATTTGTTTTTCCATGGGAAGAAGCTACTATTACTTTAGAGGATGTGATTTTGTTTTGGGGCTACTCTGTTTTGAGATTGCCTGTTTCATGCTTTGTTGAAAACAGAAAATGGGAGGTAATTAAAGAGAAATTGATGGATGCTAGAAAATTAGTAAGAAGTATAGCTAGGAAAGCATGCCAGTATACATGAATGAAGATGTTTGTCAAGTTTCATAGTTAAACAAGCTTCTTGAATTGCAATTTTTGGATAGTATCTTTTCTCAAAATTCTAAGTAATTCTTGGATTATTTTTTTTCTAGTAACTAACAAAAATACCCTAAGCATATCAATGTTATTTGTTTCTTTTATTTTGGACTAACACAACCAACCAGCTTTCAAGTCTCTAATGACCTGAATGTTAGCTCAAGAGGAGAAGATTTTTTAACTGATGCCGTTACATTCTTGCAAAGCCATAGATACTAAAGGCCTTCTCGAATGGATTATGTTCATGTTGAGATTGCAGCTAATTTAATGGAAGAATAAAAGTTGGACCTTGATGTTGCATTGATGTATTAATAATCCAATGCACGATAATATAATTCAAAACTACGAAACTACTTGTCATTTTTAGTCATTTTATTATTAACAATGCTTTCAATAGTAGTTTTAACTAAACACCTTTTAATTGCTTTTTATTCAACAATAATTTCATCCATAGTTTTAACCAAACACATATTTTTACCCAACCAACACAGCTAAAAGTGATTTTCTCGAAATTTTTAGTCATTTTATTATTAACAATACTTTCAACAGTAGTTTTAACCAAACATCTTTTAACTGCTTTTTATTCAACAATAATTTCATCCATATTTTTAACCAAATGCATATATTTACCCAACCAACACAGCTAAAAGTGATTTTCTTGAACCTATGTTTTTCAAACCACAACCATAAAATCTATTACATTGCCAAACACATACTAAAGCAATGCATGATCTTTTCCATACTTTAATGACTGGTTTGGTCCCCTTATCACTCTTATAAAGTTTGGATTATCAATGTAACTTCAATTCTGTTATTGATTAGTTGAGTATAAAATCTAATTCAGTTGTATTAAGGCATGTAATGAATATGATGGAGGTCAGATTATGCAAGAGATTATATGCTTAATACACGGAATATCATGCATTGTTTGATTTCTAGTGTAGATGGTGACGGTATGAGTTGTTCATCATGACATACTGAGAGTCAGGAGATCTAATTGTTTCCTAGAGTAATTTTATATGGAAGTAATTCCTTACTCTGCCATTGCTTATAGTGTTGAGAAGGCATCGCTTTGACTTTTTGCATGGTTGAGTTCCAAGATGTTTGACAATTCCAGTAGTTATATATGCATGTTCTTGCTGTTGAATATCAAGGCCTTTTGATATGTGCTGATATCTTGGTTTTATGGTCAGTTCCTAATTATGTTGGCCAATCTGAGGTTGAAGCTTCAAAAGATGGGCGGACTCTTATAGATTTTTATTACGGTTGTGCTGGTTACTCTGTTTATGTCAATAAAGACCTCTCAACTGATAAGCAAGTGGCAAAAACAGAACTTCCTGTCTGTGTGGGTCTGGAGGTACTCTCTCTTTGCATGTGTGCACCTGTGTTTGTAATTATTAGGTGGCCTATGCCTTTAACTTTTGTGGCAGTTATTGTTTTAAATAACTTTGAAGTTGTATAATTATTTTCGTGATCATCATACTCCATCCATAATCGCTGTGAAAATAATTAGTAACTCTCCCAGTAACTCTCGTCATGACCACTACTACCTTTTGAATATGTTTTTTTGTCACTTGTGAACGTTTGATAATCGTTGTGAAAATAATTAGGAGACTTGCTTTCTTGAATTTGTCTCTGGCCATGTGACAAGGTGCTTGAGCGGGAATAGAATATTAGTACTATCATCTAATGTTGTATCTGCTTTTTTGATAATCTGACTAACACAAGTTTTTGCAGCTTTTAGTGGATAGAAGAGTTGCTTCTGAAGATAGTGCTTCAGCTCGAGCTCATATCCACCACAAAGAAGGTAAGCGAGTCGTTATGTTTATGCTGCATTATTTCATTCACATGTTAGTGATGTCAAGTTCTCCAGGCACATTTCCTGATGTGCAAATTGTAGGGCCTGGATTTTTTATTCTGTCCCAGGTTATTCAGATGTACAAAGCTGATGGTTCAATTCTCTTGTAAGGTTAAAATCAAGGGCTATGCTAGTCATCGTCATCGTCTTGTATACCAAAACAATATGTTCTTTCTGTCATTCAAATCCTATCAGAGGACCCCATTCACTTTTTTATTGGATGAATCTTCATTTCTGTTACATTCTGATAATGTTTTTTCTTTTCTTTCCTTTTCTTTCCTTTTTTTGGGTCAATTTGTCCTTACAACAAGATATTGAAGCACAAAAAATGCAACATGCTTCAGTAAGCTCTTGACCTCAACAGTGAATATGTTTCCATTCTACTCATTGGCCAGGCCATGACAGTACTGTTTGGTATGGGATCTACATTTGACAAATTATGGTCTTCAAGAGGCAGTACTTCATTCTAAACAGCAAAATGGTCTCAGAATTTACCTTCTTAGGAACCACTTTGGCGGAATTGTAACTGTGCGAGGGCCTTTTTGATGGTAAACTTGGATAATGAAAAGTGAAATATGACCATTTTCTCAAAATTGATGCATTCTTTGATACGTCCTGAAGGCATCAATGACATTCTTTTAGTTCGATCATTTTCTGGAATGGTAAATCACTTCATTGTCCATGTCTCACCCGTTTAATCGTTGCAATTGTTTTCTTGAAGATGGTGGTGAATTACCTCAGCTTCAGCCTCGACGTGAATTACCTCAGCCCCGAGCACAGAAACCAGTGATTTCTGCAGCAGATGACTTCCTGAGCAGGCAAGCAAACAGTTAATAATGTTCTTCAATATATTAACGAATGAACATTAAATATCCGACTCGTGCAAAACTGCAGGTATACGAGAAATGCAAACCTGGTCGCATCAGGGGTGGCCAGAAACATGCGAAGAGTGGGGAATTACGTAAAAGATAGTGTGGATGATATTTTGTACCCATACAGAAGGCGACCCAAGTAGGTCATAAATTCTTGAATTGATGGTGTAAAAAAGTGCTTCACCCGTACCTGTACCGTTCGACTTTCTGATTCATGCACACTTCTACTCCTTTAAAACCCCTTCACCCCCTTCCCTCATACCAATAAAACAGTGTTGCTGGTGGTACTTGACATGCTGTTATTCATGCACCAGAACACGATACATATGTTTAATGTCATCCATTGTATTTAAAGCCCAAGTGGGGTTGGTGGGGATGACAGAAGGCTCTTTTCGTATGATACAGTGAGCTGATCTTAAATTTCTTGATGATAATGTGATGTAGAATATATTTCAAAATAACTTTTTATTTTAAATTTAGTTTTGAAAATCTTTAATTTGACTCTTAATTGACATATAAGTTTTGATTTTCTTGTAATTCTGCCATTATCATCTAATTAAGCTTGTCAAAGTTAAATTTGATTATTCAAAATTCTAATATATTTAATTAACTTCATATTAAACTTCTAAACTTAATTTTTCAACAATTAAATTTCTAATAAAATTAATTTGATTCATTAAAAGTCTAATTATATCTTTATATTTGATTAATTCTTTTAATTTTAGTTAAATCAATTATTAAACTTAATTAAAATTGTAAATTTTAATTAGATTTATGGTTAAATCAAATCAGCATATTAAAAATATAATTAAGTTATCATACTTAATTTTTATGTAAATACGCCTAATATTCATTTAACTTAACATTGGATTTGCATTGTATTTCACATTTAGGTCATTTAATGGTATAATTAAGATTTTAATATTGTGAAAGATCCATTTTGATCCCTTAATCCCTCATTTATACATTTAGATTGCTTTCTAGTTTGTTCTTGTCAATCAAGTCGCTTATTCTTCTATATATTTTTTTAACCCTTTTTGTATTATTATTATTTTTTTTATAAAGGAAGATGATAATCTTAGCGAATCTAAAATTGAGTGATAACAAGTGTCATGTACATGATCATGATAGGAAAAAAAATTGTTAGGGTTTTTTGTTTGAACCACTTCTTATAAGAGATGGGTATCACACAAAGTTTTTTTTCCTTGATAGCAACTAATACCTCAACACGTGTGGTATGAGAGGTGTTGTTAGGATATTGAAGAATATTAAATGCTAATAAATGTTTCCTTGATGTCTTTTTTTATGCTCTAATAGAAGATTCATGGTGTTGTGAAAATTTTATTATTTAGAAATGAGGGTCTACATACAGTGATACCTTTTCTACTTGAATATGATTCTCCCTTTCTTATTTTGCCTTACGAAGATTCTTGTAAAGAGGTGTATTTGTGTGTTTCTATAATAAGTAGTTATAGGCTTCATTAATTAGAGCCTTAGTGACAATTAATTCGAGTGGATTTTTCAAGTTTAGTTTTTTCTTATTGAATTTTTGAAGATAAACTCCATTGTTTTCATCTTCTTATTACGCGATTAAAAAGAGCTTAATCATGTTTTTTTTAGTTGGAATGCTAGTGCTAAAATGAAAGGTGAGTTTCATATAAAGAACGTGAAGGTCAAGGATAAAGTTAAGTTCAAGGTCGTGGTGTACCCTAGCAAATACACAAAAGATTGTGGAAAGTTTTATACATGGTATCACTTTTTTATGTTACGAGTTCTAGGATGTTCTTAGTTTTTTTATATATGCTATATGTGATTATAATTGTCTAAATTGGCCTTTATGAAGACTAATTTGTTTGGAGAAATGAGTGTGCAATACTTTATAACAAAGTAATGAATCTCTCACCTTGTAGGAATGATGTTTATTTTTAGAAGCTGATCTTTTATCGTGTCTAAGTTTTTTTCATCAAGGAGTATATGAATGCAAGTTAGAGAAGGGTTGATGAAGATAGTCAAGCTTGTGGTTAGGATATATAGAAAAGTGTTTTTCATATCAAAAATGATTTCTTCACAAAGTTAGAGTATTATGCATATTTTGTATATCATTTAGCCTTGTTCTTTCATGGAATTGGGCTTGTTTTGTGCATTTAGTACACATAATAAAGTTATTTGTTGACTTTCTTATTTATCAAACAAAAAAGTATGAAGATGTCTTTGTATGATAGAATAATATTTTTTAGAGAGGTGTTAAAGATATATAAAAAAAGTAGGGTTCTAGTTGTAAAGAGATCACCTACATTCCATTAACTTGGAATTTTGTTATCCATAAAAACTATTTTTAGTGAGGACTGAAAGGAAAGAACTAGCTTTTTGTTATGTTTCAAAAAACAAGGCCACTAATAAAATCATGAAAGAACTTTACAAAAAATTAGGTTTTGTTGGATTGGTTGATAAGTGGCTATTTGATTTGCTTAAAAAAAAAACTATAGTATCATGAGGAATAATGAACTCTCTGATAGTTAAGTCAATACGTACATTATATAAACAAGAAAGAAAAAATAAAATAAAAGTTAAAGAGTATATATTTGGCCTAGAAATTGTATGTTGTAGCCTATTAGGTATAACTTTTAATGGTTAGACTTGATTTTCATGACCTTTAACTGGCTTTTATAGTCTTTGATTAACCTCAACTAAGACTTGTCTTGCTAGAGATTGCTCTCTAACTTGTAAGCCTAGCTATGCTCTTTTTTATATGATAATGGCTAGAATTTCCCTCCTTACATGAGTTAGTAGGTGTATTTTATGCATCCGGGCTTCAGAGTTTATTCATCGAGAATGAGACATATTATTAGTGAAAAATTGATGATTTGTGAGTATTATCCATGATAGGAAAAAAATGACTCGCTAGCCATGATTGTTGTTGGTTGATGTGTTGTCCATTAGTGTTGTTCCAAGTATGCTATTGGTAAAAACTATCAGTGATGGTTTGTCATTAGCATAAAAAATGACACCCTACTATATATAGAAAAAACATTTGTGCATGAAAAGTTTACGTGGGCAGTTCATGAGAAACAAAAAAAAAATGCATTGAAAAATGTGATGGGTAGGATTGGTTAGACCATGTTAACACTAGGTCTAGGATGAGTTTTTCGTTGACAATCTCAATCATTTAAGCCAGCCTGAATGATTGGAATTCACTTAAATGACTTGAAAATTTCAATCGTTTAGGTTCAAACTATTAGAACTCTTTTTACAGAATTTTTTTTTTAGTGGACCATTAATAAGAACTTATTGGGGGGGAGAAATCATTGTTCCCCTACTCAAAGTATTGTTCGTTGGAACAATAATTTGTTTTTTATATCTTTTAACATTAGATTTATTAGATATTGATCTTCATAATTTATTTTGATTTATTTTCTATAATATTATTACAATTTCATGAACCGAGTCATGAGTTTTACAGGTTAACTCGGTTAACACAATTTTTTTAGGGTTTTTTTAGTAATTGATTTTTTTCAATTTCATCATTCATCATTTGGATTTATTAAAAATTAATCCTTATAATTTATTTTAGTTTACTTTCTATAAGGTCATCTCAGTCTCATGATTTGAGTCAAGGTTTGGTTAGTTAAATAAGGTTAACTTGTGTTTATTATTTTATTTATTAATATTTAATTGATTGTAAATTAAGTTTTATAATTTATTTTATATGATATGAAACCATTTGTTAAGACAAATCTATCTAATTTCATTTTAGTTTATGATTTCCAAACTAAAAGTACTCGGATGAAATATAACAAGCTAAAAAGAAAATAACAGCTGACTTTTGCAAGACATAAGCCTGATATAAGCCGGCAGCAAAATCTGACCTTTTGTGATGCGATGATTTACATGTTTTCTTACCACAATAAGCCTGACATGAACCCGAGCCGTGGTCGAACTTTGAAAGTTCGGTGGGGAGGCGAGGCAAACACAGTGCTTGTTTTGGAACGTGGTTTGTAGTGTTCTTCTCAAAATTTTTATTTTATTTTTTTATAATACTTTTAGATTATTATGACATATTATATAAAAAAGATATTATGTAAATATCTATTTAAATAAAAATTACCATCGCAGTACCAAACATATCTAAAAACATGAAGGAATGTAACATGAGAGGACCAGCAATTTAATAAATGATTCGTACATAAATGGCTTGGAATCTCAATTACATTCCTTTGCGTTTAGGAGATCAGTTAGGTATATAATATCAATATACATTCATAAAAATTTTAAAAACAACTTTTACACCGATATCAATATCACAGAAGAGGATTTGAAATTGGAAGCAGGCAGGCAGGCACTGGCATCTATCCAACTGGACTTGACGTTCCTGGACCCGCATCATTGGGAGATTCGTTGGGTATATAATTTATAAAGGTGACTGACAGGTCCTATCGATTGAAGGGGAAAGGGTAGCCAGAAAAAAAAATTAAAAAAAAAAAATTGAAGAGGAGGAGAGGAAACCGTGTAGTGGGTCCTGTCGGGTGTCGAAAATTATATGCAAGAAGGATCTGAAGATCGAAGATACGATGGGTTTAAAATCTGTGTAGATAATATAATAGAAAAAGATTGCAGATGCGGCGCTTGCATGTTTCACGGCTACGTTGAACACGACAGCACCGTGTACACCTTAATCAGGCCTATCATTGTCAAGAATCGGTGCACAGATTTGAAGTAATTCTTGTAGTATAAATAATTAATGGACAGACTCGGAGGGACGGGAGATGAGGACACGCTATGTGAAGTGGATTATCCAAAGAATTGCGCCTTGCTGATGACGCTGGTGACGATTCACTTTTCTTGAGCGATATATCATTCAAGAAATTATAAGTAAATTTCTTTGGAATGATATCAAATGATATCACCAAAAAAAAAAACCTGAATCTTGTGATGATTTTACTATTGAAGCTGCATTGTGCTTTACCTCACAAATCGTAGATTGAAATGGTCACTTATTTAAAAAAAAAATCAATTTAATTCTTGTTTTTTTATATATAATTAAGTTCTTCTAATCCCGAATTAATAGCCAATCTCATCTTGTTTTTTCAACATAATGAGATCAAATCACTGAGGTGAAAAATAAAAAGAAAATAGATTGTGACTCTGAATTTCTTTCCAAGAAATACAAATTGTCTGGTCTCTGTCTTTTCAGTTAATAAATGGACGGTCCTTTTAGTTACTAGAAAATTTATTAGTTTTTAGGTGAGATGAGAGAGATATTTATTGAGATTTGATATATCTATATATATATATATATATAAAGAATTCTTATTAACACTTGTTTTGTTTATCAAAATAATTAAAATTAATGTTAATGAAATTCATTCAAGAATGAGAGTTTTATAATAGCTGTTTAAAGTCTTAATATTTTATAAAAAAAATTAAGCCAACAATAAAANGTTTAATATTTTATAAAAAAAAATTAAGCCAACAATAAAAATTTTATTTGGATTGACTTTATAATTTCATTATTTTTTATTTTTAGATTGATATGTTAGGTTGTATATATTTTAAAAATATTTTCATATTAAAATAATGTTTTATAAATAAAAAAAATTATAAACTTAATTTTCCAACCACTACAATAATTACCAGATTTTAAGTTAGCAGATAACGTGCCGTTTGCAACAATCAGCGACTTGTCGTCTTCTTTCTAAAAATAGAATAAGAACAACCTTTAAATAAAAAAAAAAAGGAAATACAAGCCAAGGCGTGCAGGTCTAGACTTAAAAGCTCACATGTCTGGGCATTTTCTCTCGTAACCCCAGAGTAATAGCCGTGGGTCCATCTTATCATGTAGTTTTCCAGTGTTTTTTTTTTTATTTTGTCTTTTAGTGTGTGTATATCTTATGTGATTCAGATTCAAGTTTGAAATTCATAATATCTAGGATATTTTTTGTTGTTTGGTACATTTTCTGATCCTTAATTTAAAAAAATATATAATTTCATCACTGATTATTTTTTTTTTTACTTAACTTAAAAAATAAATCAATTGGACCATTTGTTATCAATAATATGCTCTTGCTGTTCCTACACACCTATTACGTTTTATTTTTAAATTATTCCATATAAAATAATTATTATATATTTTATTGTTGTATAAATCTATTTAATAAAAAACAATCCACGTGAAAAAAAATTATTGAATATAATAGCATGCATAACATGTGTCACGGGATTAGCTAATTAAATCAAATTCACATGTTATTTTTTAAAATTAAATTTTGTTTTTTTTTTACCATTTTCGTTGGTTTAATATTAAACTTTCTAGCTTGTTTTTTTTTTTTCAAGATTATCTCCAACTGTTTTTATATCAACGCAGATCAATCATAGTAAATTCAGTATGTCTATTAATCTTAGTAAATTTAATATATTTTTATTTTAATATTGAATAAAAATATCATTTAATATATAATTGATTTTAAATTTATAGTTAATTTTTTTATGAGACAGGTTTACGATCCCTAAATTTTTTTATGGTATTTGAAAAAATAATAACTCTGGCGCGTATTACAGTGAGAAAGTAACCAAGCTAGTAAATTTATTAAAATTAAATAGACTTGAGCGAGCAACTCCTCTCCCTGAGCCCCGAATTGTTTATTTTTTATTTTTTTTTAAATTTCTTTTTCCTACCTTCCCTTCCATCTGTTCTCTCTTCGAGAAAACCTCTTCTGGCGCCGAGAAAACGAGAATCGCTTGAATCCTTCAAGGCACCATATATACATCTACTCAGTGTTCGCTTGACTGGATCATGCTATGACCCAAACTAATGGACAAGAAGACGAGGAAGATCCAAAGAATGGAAAGACACAAACACTTGCTCATTAGGAAGCAGCTTTTTTTCCCCTTCCATTGATCAAAATAGAACTTCTTTTACAAGCTTTATTTGAATGTTGCAAATTAAAAGGTAAAGAAAGAAAGAGATAGATACAACAAGAAAGACACATCTCCACATAAATCAAATGAAATTGGAGTCTTTGTGAACATATTCAGCAAGTAAAAATACAATCTCTCCCATATTTTATCTCTTCATTATTGTCAGATTTTTTTTTTCAATTATATATAAAAAGAAAAAAAAAAACTAAGGAAAAACGTGCAAATACACTTGCTGTCACCTTCTCCAACATGGCCCTAATTATTTATAGAATAGACAAATTGAGGAAACTCCCTCCATTTATATTCCTTACCTCTTGTTTCCCCTTCCTTAAAGTGGACAGACCACGCGCTTTCTCGGGACGGCAACGAGTCGAGTTGCTCTTGGTGCCGTGAGTCCAAACATATCAGTCATGTCGAGTTCACTTGGTTTCATGCCATCAGGCAACTCCCAAGTAAAACAATGAAGCAAATGCGCAACAGCCAAATCAAGGGCGTATAACCCCAGTTGCATGCCAGGGCAAGACCTCCGACCAGACCCAAACGGAATAAATTCGAAGTGATTCCCTTTGAAATCAGGCACCCCTGGTTCCAGAAACCTCGAAGGCTTAAAAGAATCAGGATCTTCCCATGAATTCTTGTCTCTGCCAATAGCATAAGCATTGATCATGACCCTTGTCTTTTTTGGAACGTAATAACCAGCAACCTCAGCATCTTCAGATGTTTCGTGTAAGAGAAGCGGGATTGGTGGGTGAAGTCTTAAGGTTTCTTTAAGCGTGCATTTCAAGAATGTTAGTTTATCAAAATCACTTTCCTCCACGCGCCGCTCTAAACCCACCACGTCGGCGAGCTCTTGCTGGACACTTTTTATATCTCCTGGACTCTTCAGTAGCTCTGCCATGGCCCACTCTATAGCCGACGCCACTGTCTCTGTCCCACCAAACATCACATCCTGCCATAGATGCATACACAAAGTTGATCCCATAGATTAATAAGCATCAAGCGGCGGGTTATCAATTGTTTTTAATAAAATATAGATAACGGATGTTGATTCCATATATTTTTTATATAAAAAATTCTAAATATAAATTAAAAATTTTATATAATTAAATTCAAGATATTTTATATATTCATTGAGTTTATTAAATTTATTTAAATAAATAAATAAATAATAAATATATAATAATAAAATTATAATTTAAATGATAAATATAAATAAAATTGATTGAATAAACTCACACGATAGAACATACTATGTAAGGCCAAATACATGAAAATATAATTTAAAAATATATTTTTTATTTTAAAAAATAAATTTAATTTGTATAGAATATTATAAATAAATTAGAATAATACCTTGAAAAATAACATAAAAACAAGGACAAAATAAACTCATAAATATTTTTTGAAGATAATTATAAAATTAATATTAAAAAATACATAACAATAACAACATACGAAGCATTAATTATACAAAAAAATACAAAAAAATAAGAGTGAGAATAAGCATTAATTAGAGGGATAAGAATTTCTAATTGGAGGCTTTAATAGAATGAGAAATGAAATTAAAAGGTAAAAAATAAATAGAATAATAATTAACTATCAAGTGAGTGAGAGAAAAAAAAAGAAAAATTAAATGACTATCAGTTACAATCTAATTATTGTAAGCTACCATGCATCACTTTAAATAAAAAAAGATATGATAACATATTGGCTAATTATATCTATTAGATGGTGTCACATACAGTTCACAAATATTATAAAATTTAAAATAAATTAAAAAGTATTAAAATATCCCCATGATTCCGACAATTACATATAATATTTATACAAAAATATAAAAATGCTCCTAAATGTTAAGCCTATATTTTTTTTTAAAAAAAAAATTAAAGATACATTTACATTATACAATAACTCTGAAAACCTTAAAATTAAACACTTTCATCCAGCAATATAATCATTTTTTTTAATCCATGAGAAAATTCATATTTTTGTTATTAAAAAACTTGTACCAAGTTAACAAAACTCTTGATAAATAATTTTATATTTTATTAATTTTGAAAGTAAAAAAATATTTTTATTATAAAAAATAGAAAAAAACTTCACCACCTACTCAAGAGGCTTATTATTTTTGGACACAAAAATAATTTTATTATAGCCAAGATAACTAGTCGTAAAGCATCGGCACCATATAGTGTTTATGTCATTCTTTTCAATTTCATCTACCCACAGTTTAAATGAAAGAATGTGTGCACGTTATTAATTTCTTTGTTTTATACAAATCGAAAAGGAAATTGGATACCAATACAATATCGTGACAATAAAGTTAAGAAAAAAATATGGAGTGATTACTAATTAAAGAATTATGTCCTCAAAACGTGTGTGTGTGTGCATCTCAATATAAAATATTAATTAGGTAACGTTATGATAGAGAAGGGATAATAGAACTTACCATGATAATGGCTTTGATGTTGTCTCTAGTAAGTTTGATGGCGTTTTGTAAATCATCTGATTCGTTTACTTTTGTCTCTTCACTGTAAAAGGTAAGCATGTCATCAACCATATCGGTTTCAGCCTCTTCAGAGTAGTTATTCTGTTTTCTTTTTTGGATATGATCATCGATGATATGGTCGATGAATTTATCTAGTGCTCTTCGAGCCTTGACAAGTCTAGCTGTGAGCCCTTGGGGGTCAATCCAACCAAGCCAAGGAATGAAATCCGAAATGTTGAATGCTCCAAAAAGCTTGGAGAACTCCTGCAAAATCTTGATGAACTCATCTTGTCCTTCATTTATGGCCCCAAAAGCTGCTCTATATGTGATATTCATGGTCAGTGTAAAAATCAATTCCCCAACGTTCACAGGCTTGCCTATATTGGATTCAATCGTCTTAACCATTGAGTCGACCTCGTCTCTCACAGACTTCCATGATTCAGCCCTTTTCCGGCTAAATAGCTTCATGACGCAGAGCTTACGCATCTGGCGCCAGAATGGACCATAGTGGGCAAAGGCCATATCGGCACGATCATAGGTCAGGTAGCTTATGGCTATGTTGGCTGGTCTATTTGAGAAAATGTTATCCTGGACTTGCAAAACTTGGCGAGCTACTTCAGGAGATGAAACAGCTACCATATGCAAATACCCCATACGCATATGAAATAGCCCACCATATTGTTTAGCTAGTTTAGCTAAGCCACGGTGAGTTAATTGGTCCATCAGATGCATGCTACCAATAAGTGGAAACCCTTTAGGCCCTGGTGGATACGGTGATCTCCGGCGAAGGCGAGAGATGAGACCTAAGAAGAAAAGCGAAGAGATAATGATCAACAAGAAAGACGACATGGGTAAAGTTTGCAAAGATTGGAGAAGAGAATCCATGGATGGTTTTTGTGTTTGTGTCTATGGTATGTATTGTGTGCATCACAGTACACCCCACTGATTAATTGCAACTTTCAGATGTTGCTAAGCTGAGAAAGTTATTACGGGGCCTTATATACAGGTTTTTTGTTGACCCCACCCCCACCCCGCTATATATTACTGGAAGGTTTCGTATCCCATTCGTAAAATTTGGTTCGCTAATTCAATGTCTTGAGAAAAGTTGAAAAATAAGAGTAGACTTTCAGAAACAAGTACACACTGGGAACGCATACCAAAATCTGGACGGAGAACAATCAAGACCGTTAATTTTCACACTTGTTTGTTTTGTGATTAAAACATATTTGTGAAATTTTTTGTATTTTGAATTATTTTTATGTGGTGGTATTAAAAATAAATTTTAAAAAATAAAAAATAAAAAATATTTAAATTTACTTTAAATAAATATATTTTATCGGAGAACAGAAAACAAAAACCGTGCCCTTTTTCTTTTCCTTTTCTTTTCAACAATAATAGAAGATAATAGATTTCCCCCAAATCTCCACATCTCAATTTTTTAGGATTCGAAATCAACACATTCTATTGAGAATCTAAAAAGCTTTGATTTAATGCTCCTAGCATCATGTGCTCACATAGCTCAGTTGCTGTAGTAAGAGATCAAAAAGAAGTATGCCAAAAGTTGTTGTATTCATAAACCTTGAACATCACTATACGAAAACTAACATGTTTTGTCTGTGTGTTATCTAGAAATAACTCAGTTAATTACTATGGTAAGATATACCATTCATCATATTTGAAACAAGTTCGATCAGTAGTCCAGAGTTCGGACCGAACATTTTTTTGTTATGTCGTCTATATACATATAAAGTTGTCTAAAGAAAACCCTAAACAAGGGCACGTTAATGCAGGTTTTATGTTGTCAAAACGAGGATAAAAAGTCAAGAATATAAAATTCATAATACTAAATTTCAAAACGTTATTGAAGGTCTGCTTTATTATATTATAAGTATGAAAGGGTTTGCTGAACCAATAGGTCAGAAGTACGCAATAAAGCCACCGAAAAAGAGAGTGACAGACCATGTTTTGTTTCAATCGACAACTTACTATATATTGAATTAATTCCTTTCTAATTAACCTAAACATATATGTAAAACTAAAGGATTGACTTCATTCCACCGGCTTATTATATATGTTAATTACTCATATAAAAGAAATTATACAAAAAGAATAGATTAAGATCATAAATATTAACCCAGTGGTTGACATATGCGCAATCTTTCATTTTCTTAATCGCTTGCAGCAAAAAACTTCTTAGTATTATTTGGTTGCAATTGAGCCACCTACCTACCCTTCAACGAATTTCCAATTACTTATTATTGCCCAGATTTTGTTTTCTACTCTCGGTGTTATCCGTTATTAAAGCATATCCAAAACTGCCACGTACTCATGCAGGGTGATTGCATATATATATATATATATACAGAGAGGGAGGGGGGGGGGGNGGGGATGGGGGGCTTCCATGCAAGTTCTGCCTAGTGATCTTTGATCGGAAGCACAAAGTGAGAGATTTTGATGCCTCAACTTATTATTATTGCTTGATAAAAAAAAAAGACCTTATTATAAATTTTACAAGTCATTTTCGTGGTTAGACATTGGAACCATTGATGTTTTTATTTCACCATATAAGTAAAAATCAACAATTTCAAAGCCTATTTTGCTGATGATAATTAGCTTTCAAGACGGGGAAAAATCCAATATTTTGAGTAAATTTTATTCCCTGGCAGTATTTAACCGACTTGCATTTCAGTTCAATTTACTATACCTTAGGGGAGATTATTATATTTTGTAAAGCATGAGATATTTCTATATTTAAACGGCAAACTTTCACAAGGAAAAAAAGGAGTCTATGAAACACCTGATGAAAGTAAATTGGACTAATTGCAAGAGGGTGAAGATATATTTTAATAAATAATGCAAGAAGTCAAATTCTTACGAATAATAATCTCTTCAGTGAATTAAAGATTGCATATCTTTGATTAAATTGGAAATGATATTTTAATTAGTTTTCATCTGAAAAAGTTGATCTCATTTCCCATGATAGGAAAATAATAATAATAATAAACAGAAGAGATATATCAACATTAAAGTAGACATTTGTGATATGTCATTGTGGCAGCATGTCCACTGAAAGATGATTATACTTATTATCAAAGATATATAATTTACTTAGGTTGCGTGCAGTAGCATCGTCATAACGCCTTGTTATTACAGACAGATAGACAATTGATCCTCTTGTTCGTGGGTTGTGATCATTCGACACTTCTGTTTTTTACTCTTCTGTTTACACTTTACAGTGTCATATATTATCAACAAATTTGGTTCCGTGTTTTTCTGGAGGGATTATTTTTTATATAAAAAATAATGTTTAAATATTGAAATTGAATACAAAAATATAAAAAATTAACAATGATAAACTTGTAGATACTCAGATTAAATAATTAGAATAATCAAATAAAAAAATAAAGATAATAATAAAGTGTTTTTAAAAAAATTAAATTATCTTTTTAAATTTGTGATTAAAATCATCACATCCAAAGCATCAATTTGAAAAAACTATAAAGTTTAATTCTCAATCAATTAAATATTAAATAATAAAATTAAAAAAAATTGAATTATACAAAAGAATTTAAGAAAATAGCAATTAAAAAATAAAGATCAAAATTAAAATATAGTATAAAATTTATATTTAATTGAAGGGTGAAATTAAAAGTAAAAATCAATTTAGTAAAAGAAAAAAATTAAAAAAATACATATTAAAATTGACATAAAAAATTGTTGTAATTAGAGGATGTAAGTGTAAAGAATAATAACTTTTACAAATGATCAAGAAAAAAAATCAAAACAATGAAAATCATATTAAAAAATATAATATCATTAATTTAAATTTAATGATAAAATAAAAAACTATCAAAACTTTTACAAAAAACCTAAGAAAAGATATTAAATATCTAAAAAATGTGACCATATTGAAAAATGATATTTTTAAACATCAAGAGGCACTGCACACACTACTCTAAGGGTGAGGGCACCTCCCTCGTGCCTCTAGGTGCGCCACACATGCATGTCTTTTTTGTTTTTATTTTTAATTAAATATAACATTATTTCTAAGCTAATTTTGTTATTATAAAAAACCATTATGTAAAGTTGAAAATGCATCTCAAGGTTTAAAATTATTTATTTAATGGTTATTCTAGTTCTTTTATTATGCATTTTAATTATTTGTTATTTTTTTAATATATGTATAAATATCAAATTGCCTCTTAATTTAGATTATAAAAAAAAGGTAATATGAAAATACCAAAATACCCTTTGATATTAGGTTTACTTTTTTTTTTCCTTTCAATGGTATTTATGTCATTTTATTGTACAATTAAAATAAAAAAAAATATTTATTTATCCCTACTTAATTTGATAATAACAAATAGGACATATAAAAAGAATTTAATATCCTTGTAATTATAAGCATGTGTTAAGTTAGCTTAGATAAAGATGCAAAAACATCATTACATTGTTACAGTGAATAGTGCTAATAAATATGTAGTTATAAAAAATTTCTAGTTAGTTCTTTTTAATACTATCTATTTGATCTGGGTTTCGCCATAAGTTAGGTTTGTTTTTTAAAAAATAGAAATGATGCTTTTTGGATGAATTTCTTACATAAACAATTATAAATGTAATTTGACAAGTTTATGCATATATCTAATTAAATAAATAAAAAAATCATAAATGCAAAGAAATAAAAGAAAAAAAATTATTAATTATAACTAAAAATAAAACTGGAAAAATCAAAAGAGAAATGGAAAGTAAAAATTTTACACTGCAACTTAAAGTATTTACCTAGTTGTTATTGCTAATTTTTTATTAAAATTAAATTTTTATTCAACCAAATAATAAGAGAAATAGATACAGATATGAAATTAATTGGAAAAAAATGAAATGAAAAAAAAAATTATGCAAGGCTAAACAAGCTAGAAACATTATTTAAAAACAAATATTTTTTTATTTTCATAAAAAGATTTATTTATATAAAAGACAAAAAAAATATTATAGATGAATTAAAATAATCACTTTAAAAATTAAATAAACATGGAATAATTTTTTAAAAAAAATCAATTTAAAAAATCCTAAATAAGCCTCAAAGAAATTCACACAAGAAGTAACATTAATCGAAACACGAATTAAAAAAATATTTTTAAAAAACATATCATGAATGTATCAATTAAAAAAAATAATTTAGGTATTTTGACTTAACTATCAAACTTGTAATCTGAATCATAAACTAAAACTATTCTCAATAATTTTTTTAAAATTTATATTTAATTTAAATATATAAAAATAAAAAAAAACAATAAAAGTTCGAGCGCACGGGCCGTTAGCCTACCATGCACATTTGAGCTTAATTTTAATTTTTTTAAATGATAAATAACTTATTGGAAAAAAACATAAGTAAGCGAATAAATTGTTAAATTCAAATAAGTACTATGATTGTTGAAAAATTAAGGCAATGTTATTTTTAAATGTTGAGGAATTAAATGTATCTGGTTTGAAAACACTAAACACACCACTATAATTGACGCTTTTGTCATTTCGATTCCACTTTTTACAATCCCATCCTTTCTTAAGGAATAGAAAACAATTGGCATTAATTAGGACTAAAACCCAAAACTAAAGTTTAAGGACTAGAAGAAAAAATTCAACAGTGTATCCACGGTACTATACGTGAGTGTATAAAACAGTGTTTCTTAAACAGTAAAAAAATCTGGACTTTAGATTTTTTGCAACAACTTTGCATCAAAGTGAAAGCCACCATGTTCAAAGCTTCAACGCGCATCATTGTCAAGTGGAGGTGATTTGTAATAAAGTTATTGGCCCAGAAAAAGCAAGGCGTTGCCAGATCCTGTCACGGAATGCAGGGTTTGGCCCTTGTTGATTCTTTTCGGTATTAATGGCGTGGCAGCTTTGCTCAACCATGTAATTAAGTAAAGTTGACTATAAACAAAATATGGTTGCCGTCGAAAAGTCTTCAACAAATCTGTTCTGTTCCTCCCAAGAAGTTTGCAAATTTTTGCCTTTTGGGCTGCAAATCACCCTCTCCTGTCTTTCACAATCTAAGAGTTGCCATCGCGTGTGGCGAGTTCTGAATGTTCATTCCAGGTGAAAACATAGTTTCAATCTCAAAAAGCATGGTCGGTGGTCAAGAAAGTATGTTTCTATCTTGATATACAAGTTCAAATTCTAGAGTCATAATGAAAAATATATACTTTTAGTATATAAAAGGATTCGAAAATACCGTTTATCCAAAAAAGAAAAGAAGATTAAAAGGAAAAGTCAGCAATTGAAAGGTATTTCAATCAGAAGAGATGCAATTTTGTGATTGACGTCATTTCCTTTCCAAAATGGACAGATGGCTTTTGATTAGAGGAGTCAAGGACCGTGGTAGGTAGCACCACCACTTTCAAGCCGGGGAAAGGTGATGGCAGGTTGGTTAATCTAGAAAGATGCAAAGAGACAAAACCATACGAGACCATGATATTGCCTTGTGGTGAAAACCAGAAGGATCAAATGATTGAAACCAACCCTGAAAATGCTTCTTGTCCGTTGTTTGAAACCAATTAAATTTGAGTGAAAGATCTACATCGAATTATTTTTGTGTTTTAAAAATTTAATTTTTTATTTATTTTTTCTTTACATCAAATTATTTTTAATGATTTTAGATTATTTTGAAGTTATGATTCCAATTAAAAATATTATGTGACCAATTGTTGGCCAGTTGAACACTGACACATGTCCTGATTCCATAGAAGTAGGTTGAAAATTGTCTAATTTTTTTTTTTGATTTACGTGGAGTGTCCGGGCCAGCTTACGCGCACCACGACTAATCCCCACGGCCCACTGAATACCCTGCAAACCCAGTAGGCATGTAAGGCACCGCGGGGGTGACAGGCGTGCACGCCAGGGCTCGAACCCAGGTGCAGTGGAAGGAGACAAGCCCCTTCTACCACTAGGCCAAACCCTAAAATAGAAATTGGTTGATCTTTATAGGGTGGGGTGGGGGTGGTCCAATCTTATCCTCTTTTACATAGATTTGTTGATCTTGCTAAATTAATACAGTACATGAATATATGATGATTTTAACCTCATGAATAACAAGACAGTTAATTGATATCAACCTGCCATAGAACAACAAACAATTGAACAAAGAAATATTGAATTTTAATTTCTTTTTGTCACTCTGGTTTTCTGAAAAATTAAAGTATATTATGCTACTTCTCCTTGTGTGCTGAGATCCATCTCTCTTTTTTTGTATTCAAACATGGTGACGACTCTTGCAACTTCCGTGCACAGACAAAGGGGTGACGTTACTGATATATCAATAGTCAAGCAAGCCTTCTCAGCACCAGAAGTTAACTGCCATAAAAAAATACAACAGTCAGGCTATCACCTATCGCCCGCCCCTCCCCTCCCCTATAAAAATCATTAAGATTGGATATTTAAGCCACCTCTCGCTCGACCTCAGTTTATTTATTCACCCAAGACAAAACATGGATATTTAACAAATTATTATGATAATAAGACGCATTGACCAGGACTAGGTTAAAATATACCCACAAGTAACATAAATATTAAACATTTTTCTGATAATGAGAGGCATTTTGACTACGACTAAGTTTAAAATATAACAGGGTAAAAGCGATGACAAAATATAACAAGGCATGTTCTGATAATGACAAACATTTTACATTCTTTACCTCAACATGTTACCATAGTGATATCTATTGATGTAAAAGGGATAATAAAATATAACAAGGCATGTTCTGATAATGACGAACATTTTACATTCTTTACCTCAACATGTTACTACAGTGATATCTATAATAAAATAGCTTCTTAATGTAGATATCCAAATGGTTGCAATGTCACTCCTCATAAAAAACAAATAAAGATGCAAAATTGCATTCCTGTATGTATTCAATGTATGAATTGTTAGTATATATGTTTTATAACTAATCGATTGGTTATATATAATATTGTTTTTTTATATAAATATATTTGATTTATTAATAAGGGTTTATTTATCTTTAATATTTATCAAATATTTTATTAATAAATTTAGAGTAAATTAAATTTTTTAGAATAAAAATTTTCTATAAAAAAATTTGTAAAAAAATTGTTTTTAAATGTTCCTAATCAATACTATATTAAAATCAAACATTAATTAGAGCCATTAAAACTAGTATATATTATATTTATTTATTTTTTATAAAAAAATAATTATTCTCATAAATTAAGGTATAAAAAATACTTAAAACTAATTTGTAAATGATTGTTAAATGACATGTATATTGAGTTGACCCGCGTGGATTTCACATGAAGANTATGCGCTATGTTTTGATCATGCTACATGTTATATTAAAGGTAACAAATGGATATATATTAATTATAATATAAACTCTATAAAAGTATTTAAGTAATTAAAAGATGATTTATCATCCTAGGTAAATAAAAAAATATTTCATATATTCTTAAATAGTATTAATTGTGAGTCTTTGTGTAAGGTAAAATGAAATTTGAAAAGAGTTTCAAATTTTATTCAAATAATCAATAATTATGGTGCTGAGAATAAACATGATTTGATAGAGTAGACACACTTCATACTATAATATCTAAATGAAAATGTTGTTGATGAAAGAATAATAATTACGTTGAGAAACTGATCACTAAAATATTAAATCCAACCACTTATAATTTTTTTTAATATTTAGGAGAACATAACAAGTTGATAGACATTGTAATTGATATTTAAATATACATTAATTGATTATTGAATTAATAATAAATTTATAGGTTTAATTTGTTTAATTCTATTTTATTTAGAATTGTGATTATTATTTGGATTCACTTATTAAGCAACCTAATAGATGACAAACATAATAACCATTTATCATAATTTAAAATTGAATGACTAATCAAGTGTGATCTAATTGTAAATAAATTTTAAAAATAAAAGACTATAATATAATTTATACATGGAATTATAATTCTAAATTTAGAAAAATCAAGTAGGAACTTGATTGAATAAATTTGTAACCCTGGCTATTTGATTTTATCAACGGATAAAGATCCCATCATATAATCTTAATTTAAGGTTATTTTTTTTTTCTTTTGTAAAGAATTCTACCAAAATTTTTACTTCATTTACAATAATTTAATCACTTTACTCTAATTTTCACATTATTTCCCGTGATAAACTACAATAAATTTTTATTTTCCTCAAATTTATTCAAAAACCCTAACTTTTCAATTTTAAAAATTCAATCAATTAAACTCAGTAACAATCGGACAAGTAGGAAATGCTGGGATGATCCAGAAAGGTTTGGATTGAGCTGGATCTAAATGTTAGCTAAGTCAAGGTATAGAAAGAGTACTCATTACAACAAATTATAGGAATAGCGAACACACATGAGAAACACTTGGAAGCATAGCTAACCCACAACCAGAAGTCATATTGAAACAACTTGAATAGGTGGAGGATTGGTACCACGTATACAAAGATGAAATACTACAAAAAAAGGAGAGAGTATTAACTGCCCTACCAATGATAAAGGAAGCTTTTAAAGATTTAAAAGTTTTGAGGGATATAAAGACAACTGTGTTAGTAAGAATTGTAACTTATTTAAGCAAAAAAAAGGAACCAAAAGAGTATGATGTTGGTTTAAGCAATTCAATCGATTCCAATAATAGATTGAGTGGTTTACCTTGAATCATAATCGGTTCATCCCGCAGCAAAAGTAAAGACGCCATTATATATTAGCACTGTAGGCGAGGGCAGAGTTCGCCGTAGGATAGGAGTAAGCATTCGAGCAAGCAGTTCCTAATCTAATTGTCGACTCGGACCTCGCCACCTACATCTTTTCTTGTTGGGAGACCCAATTCTAGATTCGACTTACTTAAAGGTACCATTCTAAAGGGTTGCCATTAAAATCAAATCAAAAGTTTTTATAATGCCTTTCAAAACAAGTAATTAAACTCTAAACACTTTCCAAATCAAGCCTCCAACTCCTCCTTTTCTTTAATCCTGGCCGAACTTCCTCTCTTCTTTTCTACTCACCTTTACTTGATTTTTCTTCCTTTCAATTAATGCTCTCTAAGATTAATTAATATTCCTTCAAGATCTTCTTTTGAGATTTTAAATTTCGTTTACAATTCTATCTCCCTCACGTGTAAATGATAGTTTTTCCTCTCTTTTTTTCTTGCCCGAGCGCGCGCGCGCGCATACTAACTTTTTTCCAAATTTCCTCTATATTCCAAATAGTAAATTTCATGTTCTCGGGATAAAAATATTGGATCTAATCATTTGTCTATGTAATAGTTTTACCCAAGTGAATTTGAATTTCATTTAGTTATATACTGATAATTTCATTTTCAGGTAACTCAAACCCAATAATATATATATATATAGCTTTCTGTCTAATTTTCAACAGGGATTTATAAAATTTCTAAAATTAACCTTATGTGATATTATTTAGAAGGGAATTGATATTTTATCATATAAGGTTTTTATATTTCTCTATAAATAAAAAGTTATGTTTTTTATTTTATGTGAGTAGAGTATAATAAAAAAATATCTAAAATCTAAAAGAAAAAAGTTTGTATTCAAAGGTGTATCAATATCTCTCTCTTAAAAGAGTTTAAGAGATTTATCACTCATGATTTATATGGATTATTATTAGAGACCAAAAACTTGAAGCAATTATTCAAAGCTAAAAAGAATATTTGATTTTCAAATAATTTTCATATAAATCCTAAATAACCTCAGATCTATCTAACAAGATTCTTGAAACTCCTAAAAAAATTTAAATTTATATTTTTGGTTGTGTGTTAGTATTTTGGGAAACCCAACAAAAACTACTAGAAATTGACTACCGGTAAAGCTATTCTTTTAATATATATAAAAATCCAAGTATTACTAATATGTTTTCTAATAATACAAAAAAAATGATCGTGAACTAAAAATATGATGCATAATAAATGAAAAACTTCTTAAAAATTAACACGATGACATATTCAATAATACTGTATTTTCAAAATTCAAATAATGACATATTAAATTAACTCAAGTTAACATGTTAAATTTATAACTTGAGTTATGAGACAACGATAACACTATAGAAAATAAATCAAAATAAATTATGAAGATGAATTCATAATTAACTTAATAATTAAAAATAAAATTCAAAAATAAAATATTAAATAAATTTAAAAATAAATTTATTGAAAAAAATTGAAAATAATTATGAAACTCTAATTCTAATCTATCTAATATTGAAATAAAAATAAATAAATAAATTCATAAGACGAGTATATAATCTCTATAAAAAATAAAATAAGAGTTAAAAAGTTCAATTTTCAAAATAAAATTGATTGAAAGAACTAAATAAAAAAAATTTGAGTTGTTTAAAGATAAAAAAAAAAAACACTACCTGTAATGTTTTGCAAGTACAATTATAATGATTTAAATATCTCTTTTAGTGTTTTGTTAATAAAATTAAAATCAGAAAGGTTAAACAACAGTATAGAAACAAAAGTAAAAGAAAATGTCAAAAGGAACGGTGCTCATATATATAATTTGTTTTCATATATAATTTCGTCGTCTCACTTTCAACTTTCTTGTTATTACTTCGGCTAATCAATTTATCCATAACAAAATGACGTGGCTCTTTTATTTGTTAACTGCTTCCATTGATGCACACACTTGCCAAACTAAATCAACAACCCTAGTTGGGATGCCGGCCAGCCTAAACCTGCAAAGTTTTATTTTATTATTTTAAAAGCATTTTAGTAATTTAATTATAAATTTGATAATAAAAAATTAAAATTACCAGGCTTAATTTCAATTGGACACTTTTAAAAGACCCTTTATTTTTAGTTTATTTGTTATATGCACTTGATAATTTAATTAACCTAGCCGGCTTCTCATTCAACAGAACTCTTTTTATTTACTATTTTTAATTTACATAAATTGGTTTAGATTAAACTAGTTTTTTCTCTTGATTTCAAAACTATTTCAATTTAATTTTGTGATAATCAAAATAAATATTCCTAACAACTCCAACGATTTATACATTCCCAAGTAAGAAAATATATTTTTAGTCAAAATTTCCTTTTATTTTTATTCATGTATTTACTTTCTTTGTTTTTCAATAAAAATATGCATTTGTTTAATAAAAACTTATCATAGTTTCAATAAAAAAACTAAAATCATGTCTCAATTTTTTCAACATGATTACACATAAAAATAAAAGAATAATTAATTTTATAATATATATATATATATAATTGACAATAAAAAATAAAAATAAAATATGTTATATGAATTTTTTGAAAACATTATGCATATTTTATTATTATATAATCATTCATAAAATAATTGTAATATTATTATAAAAAAAACATAATCTTAATAATTTTAAAATTATGGCATGATTGAATGATTTTTCAAAGATCATATTAATAATTTTATTTGAAGACATTTTATTAAAAACATAACAATTAATTAAAAAAAGGTAATGGGTCAAAATTTTCCTTTAAAAATAGGCTAAGCGTCTCTTGGTCTAGAAGGTCAGACCTCGCAAGTGGCCTAAAAGCTTAAACTCTGGCACTCCACTAGAATGTTTTTCAGTCATCTCTAGCGAGTAGATAATTAGGTTTGAGTTTTAGGATCTTAAAAATTTAATTTTTATAGGTTTTTATCTAAAACTAGTTTAAAAAATCTTGAAAATCTAAAAAAACTCATTTTACTCTTGAAATACCCTTAAAACACTTCTAAAAAAAACTCAAACCCAATAAAAAAAACTTCACAAATTCAATTTATTTTTTTTAACATA